>RCHF01004369.1:0-50209 GCA_003987895.1 Neonothopanus nambi | reverse complement strand
ATACCAAGGGAGATATGCTCACCGCGTTTCAGATACAATTATGAACCCACACGGTTTCCCATCGCGGATGACGGTGGGCAAAATGATCGAATTGCTTGCTGGCAAAGTACTCGTCCCTGATAGATCTGTTGATGCCATCGGTTTTGACCTAGAACTCAGGCAGGTGTGCTTAGTGGCAAGTTGCAGTACGGCACTGCTTTCGGCGGGTCCAAGGTCGGCTTCTTTCATACACGGACTAAAAAAAAACACATTGACCTGCCTGTTTAGGTAGAAGATATGAGCAGAATCCTCATCGAGAATGGTTTCAGTTACTCGGGCAAAGATATGCTGACTAGTGGCATCACCGGTGAACCGCTTGAAGCGTATGTATATTTCGGACCCATTTACTACCAGGTGTGCACGTTTTCTTCGCAGACTATGGATGCAGTGCTTGCTGACTGAAGTGTACGCTTTAAGAAACTCAGTTGAGGCGTTTCTTTTTGCCTGATAATGTCATTGCGTGCTTATTCTCGTTTTGTCCAGAACACATGGTGATGGACAAAATGCATGCCCGTGCAAGGTAAATTCAAATCTTATACGCCGAGAACGATTTTGATTTCCTCTTTTTATTCTCTTCCTCACAGAGGGCCACGTGCTACGCTTACCCGGCAGCCTACCGAAGGACGATCTCGGGAAGGCGGGCTACGATTGGGTGAGATGGAACGAGATTGCTTAATTGGATATGGAGCTACCCAGCTCTTACTTGAACGTCTCATGATATCTTCCGATAAATTTGAGGTGAACGCGTGTCAACAGTGCGGGTTGATAGGTTACAATGGCTGGTGCACCTATTGCAAAAGCTCAAAACAGATGGCACAGTTGACCATTCCATACGCAGCAAAACTACTTTTCCAAGAGGTATGAACGCTCTATTGCTTAGCGCCTTTTCTTATGCTTATGTCTCTTCTAGCTGATGGCTATGAATGTCGTGCCTCGACTGATACTAACCGATGCTTGACATGTATTGTATCAATACAATTTTGAATAACACAAATGTATCATTATTCTATAGTTGAATTTTCTTTCTATTCGTCTTGCGTCCATGGATCCTTGAACCTTGAATTTAACCCTATATATGGGGTTACTGCGGAGTTTGAACTTATGTCACTCCCGAGATTCCAGCTTGGACAGACTCCTTCCGAGTACCTTAACGGTTTCCGTCTTTGTCTAACCATGAACACCAGAGGATCAGGTAGCGCTACTGCCTTACGTAGGCTCATGACAGAATACAAGCAATTAACTTCAGGAGGTTCGGCGAATTAGAAAGGATTCTGCCATCCATGATGTTGAATGTTGTATTCATAGGCTCTCCGGATGGGATGTTCACGGCAGGTATGTTGAATGGCATTATAGTATCAGCTGCGAGATCTGTTTCCATTGAAAAGGTCCCATTTCGGAATCGGATTTCTTCACCTGGGAGGCACTCATCTGCGGTCCCAAAGATACGCCGTTTGTGAGCTTTATTCAAGTTGAATAGTTGAGGGGGGTTCTGGTTCATTTCAATTCCTTGTAACTTCTTAGGAGGGTGGTGTGTTTTCAGCGAAGCTGACATTCGCAAGTACAATGCTGGTTCTATGCCTGACCTCATGCTCACCTGCAAGATCCTCGCGCAGCCCTCGGATTATCCGCTTTCGCCGTTCAAGATGAAGTTTGACCCACCTCTTTTCCATCCTAATAGTGAGTCCTCGGACCTTGTGTGTTTTTATCAAGACATTGATCGTATCTTAGTATATCCCGACGGCAACGTCTGTATTTCAATTCTACACACCCCGGGAGATGACCCAACAATGTATGAGCAAGCATCTGAACGCTGGAGTCCTGTGCAAAGTGTCGAGAAAGTTATTCTCAGCGTCATTTCTATGTTGGCAGGTGAGTGCTCATCTCATCAAGATGTCACTAGGACACCGATCATACCCGTTTCAAGAACCAAATCTCGAGAGTGGGGCAAACATCGACTGCTGTAAACTGTACCGGGACAACCGAAAGGAATATGAGAGGATCGTGCGAGAATCCATTAAGGAGCAGCTTGGACTATGAGAAGAGATCGATAAGAATCTCTATTGCAATCCACTGCTTCGCAGCAGCTATTTTTTTGACCTGCCATGTGCGCGCGCTTTCTGTATCACTATAACGACTCATCGAAAACGGTAATTATGACGGGATTTCATTAAGAACTATATGCGCCAAAGTATGCTACTGGGCAGATTTAAATACTCTTCCATCAATGGATTGCCCCCAGAAATGCCGCTGCATGTATTCATTGCGGAACATACCGGTAGGGTCAACCTCTTCAAGAACACCGATGAATTTGTCGAACTGTGGATATAGCATACGAAAGTCCTCGGGTCGAAGTCTGTGCGCCTTTGCCCAGTGCGGCTTTCCATTATACCGTGACATTATTTGCTCGAACCCATCAAACAGCCTTCGGTAAGGTACTTTGAATCCATAAGGTCTGGCACAAGAGATATTTAACAAGAAAGTGATCAGGTACCGCGGAAATACTCACTTGTGCTGCATAATACCGATCCAGCACGTTTGTTGACCGTTGCTAGGACTCAGCCAAATATCGTCGGGAGCTGAAAAGCGGACCTCGATGGGAAAATGTGGCCTCTCCTTCGGATTAAGAATCTGCTTGCGAAGGTACTCGCGTAGGTCGCGGAGACATGGTTCCGCGTTATCATATGGTATAGCCCATTCTGTAGTGTATTGTAAATACTGTGAAACGAACATGGAATCAATAGAGCGGATATTTGACTTGAAGAATGTGTAACACACCCTGCAGTCAAGATTAAATATACGATAGCTATCGTCGACTCCGACCGTGTCAGAGCTAATTAACCAAGAAGCGAAAAGTGCAGCCCATATGTTAATAGCCTGGAAATATCTACCCAGGAACAACAGGAACTGCACGGCGTGGTATCCCATGAAGCTGTCCCAAAACCAGCTTCCAGCAGGGTTTTTGGCCTGAGATATGAAATAAGGACGTTAAAACAACTGGGAATGAACTTCGATTACTGTACCTCCTGAGTGCGATTTGCCCTACTGATGCGCATCGTGTCAGATGCTGGGAACCAAAAGAATCTGGTGTGCTCCGCGGAGTGTACTAGTTGCCCCAAGTTTGCCATCACATCCTCGAATGGTCGAGATTCCTGAACTTCTCTTAAACGGAACGCGGGCTCTACCTCAAGTTCAACATCCAAAATTAAACCAGTGCTTCCCAGCCCACATATAGAGGCCATAAAAAGATCCGGTCTCTCGTGACGAGAGCAGTGAACGCGAGAGCCGTCGGCGAGCATCAAGGTCAAAGAATGAACATGGGTTGAGATGACGCCATAATGGATACCCGTGCCGTGTGTGGCGGTAGTTACGATCCCGGCGAGTGTTTGATCAGAAATTGAACCAACATTGATCATAGAGAGGTTATGTTGCTGGAGTACGGCATGAAGATCATTGAGAGTAATTCCTGCTTGAGCAATAACGCGTCTCTTCTCGACATCCACCTGGGGATGAGATAGGGTAAGATAAAATCATGCCAAATATAGAAAATTACTCATACCTTTAAGACACGATTGAGCTTTTCGGTACGCAACATGAAATCATTTGTACAGGCAAGATCAGACGGACTGTGGCCTACACCGACAGCACGAACGACCTTACGCTCTCTCCGGGCTAACTCGAGGATGAGTTGACACTGATATTCTGTCTCCGGCTGAAAGACAAGAAGAGGTCTGCAGAAAAAAGTTTTTGCCCAATTACTGAAAGACGCATGAGGGGAGCCAGCTGGAAGCGTTATAGGACGCAGAAATTCGTATAGACTGTGCAGAGGAATACTGTTCAGCTGGGAAGACATGGAAATAAAAAATTTAATAGAGGACCTACTGTTCTTGCCATGGGTTTTATACGCGGAAATGGGTTTTTTGGAATCTTGATGACTACCCACTCGATCTATTTCCTTTTTTTGGAATGGCTACGGCAAACGCCGGATCTGACAAAAAACAAGACTGATTTCAATTTTTTTATCTTGGATCAACCCGGAGGTGGCCAAGGTACGCACCCAAGTCCGATAAGCCCACAAGGGCCACGGCAAAACGTGCGATTCGAATTGTCCTTTCCCGTCAAAAAGTCAATCTGAACGTCAGCTTATAGTTGTTGGTTGGCCTCGTAGCATAATCCAAACCCAATCTCCATTTCGTTACCGACAGCATCGACACCTTCGGAGACGAATTGCAATCGCAACAGCATCCTGTAAAGATAGATAGATGGAACGTCATATGGCTTTCCCGCGCATTCTGGAATCTGCTCCGGTTGGTAATTGTCGGCAACTTCCACCGTGCGAAGAGGTGCTCCCCCCTCACCTGTGAAGCGACGTTATGTACGTAGGCAAAAGTATATAATATGGACAGGGGAGTAACTAAAACCACCTAATTGAGAAAATCGAACGTGACCCTATTTACAGTTAGCTATAGTATTTGACTCAGTTCTGGGACAACGCATCTCTCACCTTCCCCACTCTTGGTTGTTGTATAGGAGTATGCCGCGTACTTCTGCGCTATCGAGCTCCAAACCGATCTCAAAATCTGCATGTGAATCAGTACACCAACTCTTCGATCGGCCGAAACTTCTCTCGCCTGTGTAAAACCCACTCCCTTGGCCCGCCAGTGCGTTCTGTTGAAATGCCGGAAGTGAGGACAAATCAACCGTCCATTTGCACAGCTCGGTTGTCTCCCCTTCGTCATTATACCGCATTATCTTATCAGATTCGCTGGTATATAATACAGCAACAAAAGTTGTGTCTTCAAAATACATGTGAGAACGGTTTATGCGGAAGAACGGTTTGGGAATTACAAACCTTGCGCTGACTGTGAATATTTGCTATAGAACCCGGTCAGAGAATGTTACGCTTAGATGAACGTTCGACGATACCAAAACTTCGTGACTAATCGTTGCCTATACTTGGGGTCAGTCAAAGCGTTTGAAATACGGACAGGCACCCACCCTTTTCGTATGATTGCGCCTTTTTGAACCAAGTATTGTAGTCTGACTCAGGTCGGTCAGAGATATATCAGGGGGGAAAACAGCTCGACGAACCTGTTTTCGCAAATGGAATAGCCTGCGTCATTGTTCCTGATATACGCTGGACGCTGTTGCCAATCTATCTGCTCAGCCGGAAGTTTCACCTGCACGCAAGTGTAAGACGTGTTGGATCAACTTAGGAAGCCAAGTCACCTTCATGATGTAGGAACGAGGAGCAATGACGCTAGATACTAATGGTCGTCGTGCTAGCCCATATCGAGCAGCGCCTCGGAGAGTTGCAGTGTCCGCATCGGCGGGCCTTGCTATTACTTGAATTCTAGTACCAAACTGTTCCTATGAAAGAATCAGACGTTGTAAAATCCTCGGAGAGATAAGAAATACCTCTACGCGGTGCTTTAGATATTCACTCCCGGCAAAACCTCCCACCAGAAGCAATGCATCAATTCGTTGGTCGACTCTTCTTAGCTGATCTTCAATCAAAGCGAGTACCTAAAACATACGTCACGGTTCAGTGACATGTAGGTATACATCGCCTCAAAACTCACTTGCTCAATGACAGGATCGAATCTACCAAAAAATTGTCAGGTCAGTAATGCAAGCAGAAGGACAGACACTTACACTTCTCTGCGCAACAAAGCACCTGGGATCGACAATTGCCCGTCGATTAACCCAACGGAAGGGTCATCTGGGTCCTCGACATTAAAACAATTGAAATGAAACATGTTTTCTAGAATCCATGTCGTCAGAAGAGCTGGGACGTAAGTACATTGGACTCACCATCATCCTGTACACCGGTATAATTCAACTTGTCTGTCTCGCTAAACGAATGCACTAGAGTGTTCCCATGTCAAGAAGTGTATGATGGAATACATCAGAGTTGCACCCACTGAAGTAGGCTAAGGAGGCCGGATCCAGGTGAGCAGGATGATCGGCTAGAAGCTGTAGTCCCCATAGTTAGGACTGGGATACCAGATACTACTAGAAGCATATGTTACCGCTTTCACTAGTTCTCGGAACCGAAGGTCCAAGAACAGACTCCCACAGTTGGCTCCAGTGCGAGCTGCAATTTCCGCGATCTCAAGATTCGCCAATTGACCGATAATCTATTGGTATACCAGAATCTTCAGATGCACTGGATCAATCATCTATGAGGGAATCACTTGACCTTATATACTGCGAGATCCACAGTACCACCTCCGGCATCACACACGACAAAATTCTGAGAGGGCTTGAGGTGATGCAAATCTGTAAGATATGCGCAATGAACAGCAGCTGCTTCGGGCTCGGTGATTATCCTAAGCCGCTCCCGCCACTGCGTATCCCCGGCCCTGGAGCTGTGTACAAGTCCAGCTTGAATGGCAGCTTCTCTCATGATGTCGCATCCTCGGGCATCCCACGCAGCTGGTACTGTCAACCAGACATCAGCCGTGTCTGGCACAAAATCAAATGTCAGTGTGGTGTGTCCAGAAAATCAAGCTTCCGTGATGCACCAAGGTCAGCTACAGCTCCTATGTCCCGAGTAATCTGCTCTTTGGCGTACTCCCATAAACAGCTAAGAAAATCGATGATGAGGTTTATTGGTCTTTTACCGTACTAGATTTTCGTGAGCATCGATGGCTTCTCTCTGGTGTAAGCACACTGACCGGTATCTCAGGCAGGCGGGGGTCCACTGCTGCTTCGTCTCGCAGTGCGTGGGGTTCCAGAAATAATTTAAACCATTCACATTTCTAGAAGTACAAAAATGGATAAGGGACGGGTATGGGTATTGTAAGAGTAGCGCACCATCGTATTTTGTATGGGACCCGCATTCTTCGCTTCCAAACCCCATGCCATGACTTGTCCATGTTCATCATAAAGTAAACATGTAGGAATCTATTAAAAATAGTCCACTACGTGTGAAGTTGGAAGTGAAAAATTAACTCGTACCTTTCTGAACGTCTCAAATGAGCCTGGCCAGTTCAAAATTTGCTGCACTTGTCCACCAGCTATCCGCGACGAACCATAAGCCTGTGAGCCAGTTATATGCTAACGCAACGCTCGAGTGCTATCATCTCTCACCACTCCTGAGAATGTGGTACCTAGTTGATGATTATGATAAGGACGAGTGGATTGAAAGATTGAGATGGCGCACCGAAATCAATCGAGACGGACATTTTGCCTTCATCCGCAGGCGGAGCGGTATCTGGTCTGAATTGGACAGAAATGGGGGGCATAGATACAGACATAGTACTTCCTACACCGTGTCCGGGCTGAAAACCAGCTGTCTGCCTCATTACTGGTTCATGACCAGAAATCGTTGGAAAAGGACCTGGTGTTGCTGGCGGTGAACTTGAGCCCACTATCGACATAGGCGGTGGTGAAGGAGTGTGTGCTTGCCATCCTGGATGTTGAGAATGCAGTGGTTGCTGGTCATAAGGGTCGATATGAGCTGCTGGAGGAGGAGAAAGAGATGGTTTCTCTAAAGGGGCAAGCGGGCCGGGCTGCTGGTTGACGAATTGGGTGGTGGGGACTGCCCTGTTACTGTCGTCGTTCTTGCTCGAATCCCTAGACTCGCCACAGCAGCTCATCGTTGCAGAGAGTGACGAAGAGGACGCTGTGCCAACTTTTGAGCTCAACTTCTGGGCGTCAAGTCAAACATTAGACAGCATGCCCTGGTGGCAGTGTCCCGCCGAGCCTACCGGCCCTGTCAACTCACTGGCAGATATCATGAACCGGCTGGCGACTGCTACAGACATCTGTCTTGCTGCTGCAAGGCACTGGATAGCAGGGTGTTTCGTTCTGGTCTGCCTGTGCAGCTTCAAAGCATGTTCGCAGTTGAGATAAGGTAACGGATGATTTAAATCTGATGATCGACGCTTGGATGTTGAGGTAGTAATAAATAATGATACATATATATCCTCTATCAGTGTGTCCAGTAGATGGAAATAATACCACATATCCATCTGACTATCATTAAGCGCCTGGATAAGCAGGTGGTAGCCGTCGTTCGTCTATACTAGTTCCTGGCAGCGCTTGGCCTGTCTAGGCGATGTACGACGTCGCTTCAACTAGACATTAGTGTTCCATGACCACGATTACAAAAAGTAATACGTGGCCCTTTCCAAAGAGTATACCACCATAGTAAGTTACTTCTCAACAGCGTGAACTTCCTCGCGTTCTTCCAGGAAATTTTTCTAAGTTCGATTTCCTACAAGTCAGCCATATCTCGTAAATATCTTGTGAAGAATACGCACGCCTGAGATTCTAATATTATTCAACTGTAACCGCCCCAGTTTTACGGCGGTGGTTTACACAAATAGCCTGATATATCATTGGCAGGAGCTCCGAAATCGACTCGGAAACACTGAAGAGCACAGTCAGAACACAGGTGCAAAAACCATAAGACGACATATTTTCCTACCGCCACATCCCGTGGTATGATTTAACCTTGATCTGAGTCGGATGCCTCGATGCCTCAAGTACGTACTGCTCATCCCTGGACATGGGTAAATCACGTATCGTAGGAATATTTGCACATTTAAAGATATGCATAATTCGGCACCCCTCGAACCTGGTCTAGTCTAAGCTAGAGATGAACGAGTAGACCCATACTTACGCAAAAATTACCCTTTGATTATACATCTATGACGTTCATGAGCCGCATGGAAGCCGCAAAAACATGGAGCAAATCAAACGCCGAATTTCTGGACGGTTCGACTCAGCAAGAAGTATCCTACACTTGGGATTGTCAGTAACTTTGTTTTCGGTAGTAATAAACCATCTTCTCGTACCGCTACTGGAACAAAGCTGTAGACAGATTTAGCTTGACATACAGGAGTGTTCGTGAGAGAGAAAACCACTCTCATCTCACTGGCGTTTGTGCGTGTGTAGAGACTGGAAAGTCGGTTTGGCCTGCAGATATCAAAGCCACCGTCCAGCTCCGTCACCAACAGGACGGGAAAGCTCCTCCTGATGAACCGAAGCGACATCGACCGTTCACGCGGTAGTGTGAGAGGGCGTATGAAAGAGTCGAGTCAAATTGTCGAGCAGTATTGACTTCTTCAGACTCCGAGGACGCAAGGACACACCTGCCTGCCGGTACCAATCCAGTGTGGCGAGAACCGAGATATCAAGTAGACGAGAACGATAGCGTTCGGGTGAGCGTCGAACACATGTGTGAAACCCAAAAATGCTGCATGCTTTAGTCATATCAGAACGTTTATGTCGAATTCGATGAATCACGGCCACGAAGTACAAGATGTTCGCAGGGACATCCCGGAAGTTGTGCGTGTGCGAGGCGTAAAACACCTCTAGTATTAGGATAAAGTGTTGCTTTATTCGCTCCAGACTCCAAAGAATTAGACTTGTAAGATTTTTCGCTATAAATTGGGGAAGGCATGCTGAGACCGCTGAAAAGAAGCCGTTGATTAATAGGTGAGAAAGGTGAGGCGGGCACCATACGTTCTACTGAATGTTGATCATGAAAATTGATACATACGAAGTATGTCGTATTGTTGCGTCGGGTACTTGATATGGGCATCATACTACATAGGGAAATTAGTCGGCAATGAAAAGTCCCAAGACAGTATAGACGGAGAAATGGCTATCCCGAAACTCGTAGGAAGAAATTGACTATAGTAGGGACCCACCTACTACAGTCTGCTGATATCTGAGAGGTACAGATCCAGTTGCCATTTGAGGGGTTCGACAGGCCAATTTCTACCTGAAGAAAAAGCCTGAAGGTTCATAATTCATACCTCGGGTCTCTAGACGTCCCAGTGAGATTACAGACATACAAGTACAGGTGGAATTGGACGCCGTTACATGATGATGGTTTCGGTTTGACCTCGGACAGCGATAGTACGCGAGATCAGGATTAGGTAAGCAAAGCGGATTCCCACGCCTCGACATCATCGCCCTGGATTGACTTCACCAGGACCTCACTGCTCCTCACCTTGACTTTCATTGAAAGCCTTTCTCAATGGCCTCTGGCGCAGCCTCAAAGCTGTCCCAGAAACTGTCTGGAGTTGCTGAGTCTTGGGTCAAAGATCCTTTTCGGCCCCACCTCCAACTTTCGACATTCTTACAGTCCTTGTCCACCCATCCAAAATTGACACCTGAAGCAGTCCAAGCGGCTCAAGCATTGAAAAGTAGCAACGTTCAGAAACAAGTATGCTTCTCCCGCGAATGTCTTCGTCCATTGACCTGGGTGTGACTTTCCTTTTCTCAGTATGCTCTCTCGAGCAAGATCTTAAGACCTGCTTCTATGCCCCTGCACTACGATCGCCTCGTGGAGGGATTCCAAAAAAGTGCTCAAGGTATTGGAAGACCATGGTGGAAAATTTTTTTTGGAGTGTGGTAAACCATCGTATGGGTTGTGTATTGAATTTGGATCGTGTTGCTGTATATGGTTCGTCTGATCACGGATTTTCCTTAAGGATTCGTTGGAGCTATGTCCTTGCCCTACCTACGACGTATCGGGGAGTTGAGCAGCAATCTATTTGTATGTTCAGAAGTATTTGCTAGATCGGCGCGCTGTATTTGATGGAACAAAGTTCTGAATATGTTTGGAACAACTAAGTATATGTTGACAACTTGACAGCTGAAACAGACTAATATATTTCAAGCAACTTGGCTATAAGACAGTATCAGCGCGGACATAAGCACCATGGTCACAGTATAAGTACGAAAGCCCTTGAGCAACCCGTGTGATGACCTCTGGTCCTTCCGGGGGACTAAACCTGATCGGACGCAAAATTCAGATCTCAAGTGACACCACAGCACTAGCTATCCTCCAGCATCTCACTTTCTCCTTCTCGTGCCTAGGCAGTACAAGAGTCAGCAAAAAATGATGCAAGCAAAAAAAGGAGCTACTCACGTTTTCAATCATTTTCCGTCTTTTCTCTCTCGCCTTCCGCTGAATGTTGACGTACTTGGCCAATGGTGAATCCTCGATCTTTTCTTTCAGGCTGCTTTCCCAGGCATCCACTTCAGCAACTCTCCCCGGAGCCAATTTGACCTGCTTGCGTTTTTGTTCCACCCAGCGCGCGCCTTCCTCGAGGCGTTCAATCAGCGTCTTGATAACACCAACATCTTTCCCCAAATTGGGAATTGACTTGACATTTTTTACTCTCTTCCGCAGAGTGACTGTGATTGGCACGATAATCTCTGGGAATGCAATACTACCGTGCACGGATTTCGTGGTAAGCCACTCGGAGAGAAGATACGTAACTTCCTCAACAAGGCCTTCTGTATATACACGAGTTTTCAGATATTGTTGCGGGGTTCGGATTTGAACCTCAAAGTCCAACGGCCGAAGTGTTGAGGATTTCGGCCGAGATGAGGATGACAGGGATGAAGTAAGGATCGGAAGAAGATAAGGAGAAATTGGGATGTAGACTTGGGTATGTCGGGTCAAATGGAGCAATGAACGAACGACATGAAGGTGGAACGGATACGAGCGACTGTTGGAGATAAGTCTTTGATTTCTATGAGACATCATATTGGCAATTCGCAGAGACAGCATGGACGTACTTGATGGCACCCAAGCTAACCTGGACTAAGGGGTAGATCAGCGGTTTGAGCTCGCTAGGCGTTCCGTTCTCTGCTTCGGCTTGAGCATCACATGCTCGAGCAAGCACGATGGTCCAAAAATCGAGCGAATGAATGTACTGCCAATTGTACACTTGCTTATATGCTTCCTAGAAGTTGAATCAGCTACCGGTAATACCCAGTCGATTAACTCCCTCGTGAACACTGACCTTCGTCTTTACTTTCATACTATTCCGCAAAAGTATGGCGAGCTGTCTGATATAACCAAATGCATGCTGGTATGATGTAACTTGATCCAGACAGAAAATTTCGGACGCAGAATTCTTCATTAGATTGATAGAAGGGAGCGTGTATGCAGTCGTTGACTTGGAAGATCGGACCAATGTCAAATAAGTTCCCTAAAGGGCAATTATTAGAGCGTGCAATTTCAAACAAAGACATAGATTACCTTCAAGACATGATCCAATATTGACTGGTCGGACGCAGACGCCAGTTTCCGGACTGCAAGAAAGGCTGCTATTCGGACACTATCTTGAGCTGTAGACCATAGCTCCAGACATTTCTGTGGACGCTGAGCAAGCATTACTGGCAAGGTCTGATATGAAATTCACCTTTAGATAGAGCTTGACTGCTTTACGGCTGCTGATAATATAAGGTATTATTTTCGTGCTCTCCGTGACAGCGAGCTGAACCATGTCGCTATCAACGAGCTGGGATAGTAGGTGTATTACGTTGTGGAAATAGGATAATATCAGTTTCTGTAGAGTCTTAAACTTTTGCGTCTGCGTAGGAGCTTTGCTGTCAGATTAGGAGTAAATTGCCTAGAACCAATAATTCAAGAGTGAAAGACGTACAACTTGCCGTTTGCAAGTGTTTTATAAGGGATGTGGTGTTCAAGAACAACCGGAGTGAACCTTAGTGCGGTAGTTACCAGTTTATTATACACTGCATATTGCGTTAGACATGCAAGACAAAGAGGTGGAGAGTGACTGTACCTGACGAGCTGTCTATGCTCCATGCAAGCACTTGCCCTTCTTCATTCATATGAGCCGCCGATCGAAATGCAATCAACAGTTTGCGCAATGCTCGTAAGGAGTGTTGCTGGGAGAGAAAGGATATAAGAGCTGAATTCCCAAAGGAAGAATTCTACATACCTCGAGAAGAGCCTTTTGCCATTTTCGTAACATCTCTATGGTCAAAGTCGGTAGCTGACCGCCATTCATTTCAGAGTCTTCAGCCTCTCCTGCATCGGAGTCCTCTATATCGTCTATCCCTTGTACATTGTCAGGGTCAAACTCGAGTAGCTCCTTGTCATTTTCTTGCAGGTACTTGTAGAATTCGGGGTCCTTCTCAGCCAATTTAGATAGTTCCATTAAATGGTTTTGGCCATCGTCTAAGTTGGTGACTATTCAGTAGAGCTTCGAGAAGTGATACCAATTAACATACCATCTAAATCATCCACAGATCCAAAAGAAGCCCCGTCGTCAAAATCCTCTTCATCGTCACCCGACTCCTCGTCCTGGTCCATGTCCATGGCCTAAACAGGGTTGAATTAGTATTCTGCGGGAAGCTATATTAAGCTTACATCGTCGTCTTCGTCATCCTCCTCACTATTATCCATGAAAACACCGCCTAGAACATCATCCACTGTCATTCCTTTTGAACTATCTGACGTTTAGGACGTTGAACATGTTGAATCTTGAATTTTACAACGCACCCTTTCTTCGAACTTTCAGCAAAAACTTCTTCATCGTCGTCCTCATCCTCTGAAGCCTCTGTAGTAGCAGGCTTTGCTTGGGATTTTGCGCCTCGGCGACTTTGAACTTTTTTCTTGATCTGCTGGTGCTTTTTCCGACTCTCTATAGTCTTCTTGAGTTTGCCACTAGAGGCAAATTTTTTCATAGATTTTGTAGCCTTCCCCATGTTGACTTGTAGAAGCTCTAAGACTATAGAGAGGAGTAACGAAAATGTAGCAAAACGATCACGTGGATCTCACAAAACGTCGGTGCCGCCCGGCCCTGGACGTATTTGACCAGCTTTGACCTGGTCAGTGGTCACTTTTCCTAACACTCTTCCTTTTCATCGTTTATTCTGGAGCTCTCTTGGAAATTCGTCGATTGAGGCGCTTTGGGCTACTACTTGCCTTCGTTGATGAGTACAGAGAACCTTATAGTAATATTGGCTTGCGTTCGGCGATCTCGTCTGGAATCAAGGAGACAAGATACCTACTAGTTTCCTCCTCAGGGACTGAAGACTATTTATCGAAATCTTATAGTTAGGATTCTCAGAATCTGAACCGCCACCATAGATTCCCGGATTCTCCGACACAGGTGTCTAAAGAGGCAATTCGATAACGATGTTGGCTGTGACATGCAATGCTAGTACATAAGTTAGGTTTTTATCTTATGAATCGTGTTCAACTCTAAACGGATCTCAGAACAAGAGCCCGTTTCAATGTCGTTATTGCGGCTTCAAGCTCTCAATGCAATAAGTTAATACTGGATCACGAGTGCCAACAGGCCGCATGCCTTGACATTGATTTTGGGGTATGATTCGTTAGTGCAAGGAAGATCTATCATCTTTGAAGTAGGTACTTACTTCTAGACTTGATTAGCTTGATACTTTATCATCCAAGATGGCCAGTCAAACGGCGAAGTCAGTATATCATCACTACATGTTGTGTCGACAGATCTACAGAACTTTAACGCCAGTGATCGTCAAGGTCTATACATACAATAAGCCGTTCCACCAATCCCCTGCAGCGTTTGGGTAGTTCACTTGCCAAGGTCAATATTCCTCGGAGTAGCCCGTCTCTATTATGGTAGCAGTCGATGGAATCCCGCCCTCGTAAGTATCAATCTAAGATCAGCGTAAGTATGCAAAAAGGTCAAGAACCTCCAGTACTTAGTCACAGCGGCGAAGTTACCCATCTTGGACGTACTGCTAGTCATCGATGGATATGGTATAGTAAGTGAGTAAACCAAGATACAAGAGCTAAGCGAAAACATCATATATGATACAAAGATGAAGTATCAACTCGTCCTTTCGAGAATAATCCCTATTGACCCCATTGGCCCATTCCCATAGCCCCGCCCATATTCATTCCAGGAAGTCCGTTTACGTTGACGTTCATCATATTTTCGCCATCCCAAGAGCCATCCAAACCGAATTGGCTTTGATCTGCCCAGCCCATCGAACCCATGCCAGCATTGAACATCGGTAGTCCGTTCATGGGTGCAAAGTTTCCACCTTGACCCTGAAATCCACCGTCCATACCACCTGCCATACTTGCGCCACCCAAACCGCCACCCATAGTTCCAGCCACTGGACCGCCAACGCCCATGGGCAAGGACATCCCCATACCACCTCCGATGTTTCCCATGTTGTTGCCCATGCCGGCAGCGTTCATACCACCCATATTGGCGACGTTCATGTTTCCCATTCCATTCATCATAGCAGGCCAATTGCCCATCATTCCATCCATGCCCATAGTATTTCCCATATCCATTCCCAACGCGTTCACGCCCATCCGCATACCCATCATTGGCTGTGGCGCGATCATTTGGTTCTGCCCAGGTGTAGGCCTGTGAACAACTTGGCCACCGCCGATGAAGCCTCCGCGAGCTTGGCCACCACCCATTCGAGGACCTAGATTGGGATTTGGTATTCCCATAACTACACCGCCAGAGCTTCCGCCGGCGCCACCGCCCGAGCCTCCTGCGATTGGAACGCCTGACCCTTGAGCTCCTGGTCGGAAGGGGGATTTGGGTCGTAATGCGTCGATATCCGCGGTCATGGGTACAACTGCCTTCCCACCATTGGCAAGCTCCTTAATACCAGCATCCCACCGCTCACGCTCCCACTTCACGGCCTCGCCACCTTCATCGCCGTCAACAAACATGGTACCTCCAGAACCTTTCTCTCGGTTCAATTGTTCTTCTTCTAATTGTCCGAGAATTGTGACCCAGCCTCGACGCAGGGAAGACGAAGCACGTCCAAAGATCTCAAGGCGGCGGGTACCGAGGCAAAAGTTCTCGATTAAGGTGTACATTTCAGGAGGCTTGCGCATAGGATCGCTTGGATCACCTTCCCAAATAATGACATCCGTATCTAGTAGATAGATAGAATACAACTGATGATCAAGTTATGTCATTTAGCAGCTGAATTACACGTACCGACGTTACAGTGTACGAACCAACTGTCAGTGGAGCGACGAACAGTACCTCGAATCCCAATCAGACAATGTTGTTTTGTCCGTGTCAGCAGGGAAGTAGTAGGAGGGTCTGTCTATATGAATCATAAGACACAATAAAACACTAGAAATATAGACCGTACCCCAGGTCCTTTGTTACTTGTTTTATTGGTCTTGACCCATACAACATCCTCACATCGTCTATAGCCCCATTTTGCTAGCACTTCTCTGCCCCTTTCCAAACCTTCCCCTGCACCACTGCCAACCCAAAGGAAGACAAAACTAGGGTCAGCAGCTAGCGCGGGTACAGGTAGTTCTTGGAGATGGTCCCAGGTGAACGACGATGAGAATGGCGGGTCCAGTAGAATGACATCGAATTTACACGGAATGAGCGTGTTGAGTTCTGAAAAGGATAGATAATGAGGAGGCAAAGCATGGTTTGTAACGGAAGCTTTCTTCAGATTCAACAGGCGTTGTTGTTTAGGGTATCTGTAGCGAGTACATTAGTCGTTGGATAGTGCTGCAATCTTTAGTACTTACTCTTCAAAACGATGCTCTGGGTCAGCACCGAGGACCCAATTCTGTGGCCATTCTCCACCATCGACATAGCGCTGGGAGTAGTCGTTCCTGATGGTCTCCTCCTCAGGAACATAGTTCTTGTATCTGGCGACGCGCGCGCGCTTTGCGGGCGGTAAGTCAGGTCTAAGTCTCTGAGCTCGAGATTCCGTAGGAGAGCGCGGAGGAGAGGGTTCTTCCGTTGGAGAAGTTGGTGACGGTAATGGCGACGGAATAGGAGGTAGTCTGATGAGGTCTAGCGGAGGTAGCTGAATATTTTGTAATTGGCGACGATGTTGCTGTTGAGATTGCCGAACGCGGGATATGAGAGAAGCATGAGCTGCCAGAAGATCGTTGGCAGAACTTATGACCTCGGTAGTAGTAGTCATAGAGATTCGATACTGCAGCCACGAGCAGGATATGAAGGTAGTATAACTGTACGGCCAGCTAGACTATATGTTCATAGGTACCTTGTTCGAAGAGAGCACATATATGAGCTGCTGGGTTCATCGTGTCGCGGATTCCGCCTCCACATTCAGTGGAGTCCAGGCGGTTGTTGTCGGTTGTTATGTTCCAAGGCTATTGGCTTCGTTGAAATTCCTGTTTTCTGCGACGTGCGTTTCAACTGAGTTCAAGTCTTCGACCCACCAGAAGTTAAAACCTATAGCTACCTGGAAAAAGTTGAAGTACACAAGCAAATATCTCCGTACTCATCTATCTTGTAATTCGTCGCAAGCAACAGCATATCAGACCTCCCCAAAGGTCTCACAGTCGTTCCAAATTCGTAACTGAATGCCCAGCAAGCTGAACCCCAAAATTTCCACTTGCCTCTTCCTGGAACCGCGGACACTCTTGCGTGCGACAGTCCGCCAGCTCTTTAAATTTCGATTTTGCTGGACCTTATTGAAGAAGTGGCAACTGATAACCTGTAATAACTCTTTCGAATTCCTACATCTGGTACTGGAGTATGCGACATACTTTGATTCTCGGACGACGGATTCACCGGTCCTAATTTACAGATCTTAGGCTTTCCCCATGGCTGGCTACATGCATAGAGGCGCCTGTATACGGTTTGGACTGCTATTCTTATCAATTTCGCAGCCCGACACCACCATCGCATATGATACCGGACCCCGGTTTCAAGATATTTCTATTTTCGAGTAGACCACTACCAGGTCTGATATTTAAGACATGCTTTTCTTCTTCACATGAGCATCGGGCGTTTTTCCGGACCTAGCAATAATATTCCAACTTGTCGGACAGCAACAGATGATTAATGATCGATGTAATTGCCAGGAAAATACCGCTGTAGATTTTCTGTGCGATTGGGAGATGGCCGGCTCGAGTGTCAGGATTGCAGGTTTGCAGAGATCCGACTCCAGTATCGACGTCCGCAAGGCATTCCGATACTTATTTCACACCAAGAAAATTCGCTACGATTTTCAAGATAGGTGAGCTCGCGGTCCCGTGGCATCTCTGACATGAAATTTCTTCACTGTGTGGTTGCAGTCGGAATGAGAAGAGGAACTTGAACGATAGAGGAAAGCTATCGAGTAATTCTCCCAATTCGTTCTCAGACTCCCGACCCTTGAGGAGCACATGTTCTTTTCTAGGCAAGGTACATGAAACGAGTTGTCCGCAAGCGAAAGTATTCAATTTTTGAGCGTGCTGGCCATCGTGAGAACTTTGAAACCGACGCGACTCTTTGTCTGTAACATTCCTTTGAGGCCTTGTATGAGATTTTTCGTTTTTTTATCTTCGTTTCTTGCTGATTGACACGTCGTAGACGCGCCTTTTTGCTCTTTGTCAACTTGTCTTTCTTGGTCGAAAAGGTTATATATGCCTCCCATTCGGACTCGCCATGCCATCGAAATCATCGAGCTTTCTTCCGACGACGAGGACGAGACTCTTGTCATGACTTCTTCCTCCAATTTCTCTGAATCCTCTACACCTTCACTGGATTTGTCTCCGTCACCTTTAACTGATTTAGACGCGGAGTCAGACGCCGAAATATCATCAACTCGGAAGACTTCGCACACTCTGTCAGATAGCCACTCTCCATCTTGGGATTGTCCATCAGAGTCTAAACGCGCCCCACAGAAATCTAAATTAACAAAAAAATCACTTATTCCGTCACGAGCTGCTCCGGTTACGATATGTGGCCATGTACTTCAACCCACGGTCGTTTTTGATACTTTTTGGCGTTGGTGTGCCGAACGGAAGTCTATCGACGATCGTCGCCGCGAAGGCCGGCCGCCTCCGTACGTTGCCCTGCTTGTCCTATACGCATTTTTGCGCAAGAACTGACCCGCGTTGTAGATGGACCGACGATCCCATCCTGCAGCAATACCCGTTCACTAATCCATATCGCGTCTTGGATAAGGTGTCTCAATACCTCATTCGGGAGGTCATTGAGAAAGGTTCTCAGGATCCGAAGGAGCTGGTCTTTCGCATCTTGTTGTTTAACACTTTTACGAAGCCAGCGACGTGGGAACTATTGGATGGACATCTTGGCCCCCTCACTTGGAAGACATACGTTCGCGAGAAATATATAGAGGTCCTAGGAAATGCGAAGGATGACGGTGTGACTTTGTACACTGGTTCTTTTCAGAAGACCGGACCTCGCTGGGACAAGGAACTCTATGTCGACCACCTTCAGCTTCTCGAGGTCTTCATGTGCAATGACCTTCCTGGGAAGCTGCAGACATGTGAAAGTATGGCAGACGCTTACGCACATATTGCCTCGTTTCCTAGTATGGGCAACTTCACTACGTACCAGCTGCTCTTGAATTTGTCCTATTCATCTGTCCTGAATTTCTCTGGTAACGATTTTGTCGTTCCTGGTCTTGGTGCCTCCTCGGGGCTCGTCAAGATGTTCGGCAATAGTATCACTCGTATTGCCGAGGGCAAACGTCGGGAAGTTGAAGTCGGAGTCATTCGCTGGATGACCGAAACTCAAGACTACCATTTCAAGCGCCTGGGTTTGACATTCTCGGGCCTGGGGCCAAAGAAACTGCCTATGGACCTTGCGGATATGGAGCATTCGATCTGCGAGGTCGACAAGTACGCTCGTAAGGCCCATCCCTCCATCAAAGGGAGCAGTAATAGGACGGAAATGCGACACAAACAGTGGAAGCCTTCAAGTGATCGGTACCAAGCCAAGCCAACCCTTCCCAAGGCTTGGTCTAACCCTGCTAGGAAAGTTGTTCGCCCATGCTCATCTGTCCCCCAATATAACAAGCGTTATGCTGTGGACTTCATCGCTGAGGATGCGAAAACGGACCAGGGGGTAATATGCCGGGTCCGTTGGTCTGGTTATAAAGCAAAGGACGACACGTGGGAGCCGGTGGAGAATCTTGCACAGGATGCACCGGAAGCTCTTCATGACTATTGGAAACGGCGTTACGGTAAACGCTATCGAGGAAAAGCTTGAGGGGTGTTCACCTTTGCTAATTTTCTAGATTTTATGGACGTTGTTCTGGTTCGTTCCCTCGATTCTCGGGTCATGTATCGTCAATCATTTAGCTACTAATCACGCAATACTGAACTTTACCCTGCATATTGACGTACTTATTATATATCTTGCTTGTTACAGTGTATCATATGTGGCAGACCTTTAGAACACAGACGTGACGCGCTATCTTTCATTTGTACTTTACCGTTTTACCGATATCAATACAGTACCTATAGTAGCACAGTAGGTCCCAGTCTCCCAGGTTTTCATCTTATCATGTCCCCTTTTGCTTTCAATGACTATTGATTTACATAAATTTGAGTCTTCAGTCCAGAAGTTCATTTGAGAGTTTGATTCATCACCTAGTGCTATATTTGAGGTCGTTGGCCTGTCAGCAGCAACATTTTCTGTCGTACGAAATCCAGATCCGTTAGCAATAGTGCTTTCTTGAATTTCAGCTAGAAACAGTGATCGTGACCTCGAAGATCGAGCGGCTCTGACCGAGAGGTCAAAGCAAAGTAAAGCAGTACAATTTTAGCTGGCACTTTTAGCCACATCTGTGTCTTGCGTATGCTACTGTATCATACAGCAAAAGAGGATATCTGGAGTTTCCGAAACCCTTGAAATAGTCTGAGTACATGAACTGGAGAGTGTAATTTCAAGTACTGCTGCGCGCTTATTGCACGCCTTCAGCGCTTAAGCGCTTAGACCATTTGTACGCAAGTTTTACGTCAGCTCCAGCGCTTATTGTCCGCTAGCGCTTCAACGGCCAAGTCAATTTTCTCACGGTACTTCCACCTGCTTTCGCTTCGTCATGCCTGCGGTATCATCCACAGAACAGAACTTTCGTAGTAATCTCTCTCAGTTTGCTTGGGCAAGAGGTGTAACCGATGACTCTCAGAATACCCAACAACAGTCGTCGCAGTCAGGGAATCCGTTTTCGCGTTTCTATAATGCAGTAGCTGGAGATTACATACCTCTGCGATCGAGCGAAAGGTCGAATGAGGAAGAGGCTTGGTTTGCGTTGTCGCGATGGGAAAGGTATGCTCTGTGCTTCTTGCGTGTGTATCCTATGTGTGACATCGTTGTAATTATTTGAATCACCGTATAGGTTACTGGGATTTGGAGCATGCCTTATTGGAGCTACAGTCTGCTTCTTCGTCGCGTTCTTGACGATGTTACGGTGCGTCATTTTGCCTAGTTTGCGATACTTGGACATCTAGCTCATTACTTACGTTCCAGGCCGACTAAATTTGCACTATCATTTAGGTTGGTGCACCTAAATAACGTCAGAATCTCACCGGAGTTTTAACGCTATATTTCCCATAACAGCCTTGGTAGTCTATTGGTCATGATTGGGTGCGTCTTTCTGTTTCGTGCCCGACGAACTGTGCTGAATTTCCGAGGCATTTGTTAGATTTTCAGTCTTAATAGGGCCGATTAACCACCTCAAGCATCTCGTGTCAAAAGAGCGACTGCCGTTCACCTTCATATATCTCTCAAGCCTTGGACTAACACTGTATTTCTCCCTTGGGGTACGTACAATGCTTAGTGCTTACGACGCTCGTTCAGTGCTGATTCTTCAATCTAGTTACAGTCATTCCTCGGCTCCTTGGTCAGCGGTATAGTACAAGTACGTTGCTATTCAGGGCTTATTACCCTTCTTCAGCTAACTTGCTTCGCACTAGATTGTGGCGCTAGTAGCATACGTGCTCGCGTATTTCCCTGGAGGAACGCAGACATTACGAATGGGTGGATCGCTGGCTTTGCGCGGTGCTGGAAGCCTTCTTCCTAGATAATTTCCGAGATGAAAAAATGCCATTGTGTACAATACAAGGATCGGATCATAGGCTTTATATATTGCTACAGCTCGCGACCGCGAGTGTACAAAACTACTGTAAGATTTCATCTGGCGTTTCATTAGTATCGTGCAATCCCGCGCTATCTCTTAGTCTCCGACACATGATCTCCACGTACGCCTGGTTAGCGCGCCAGTCATCTTCGAGTGGGTTCTGGTCCTAGGGAGCAGGTGGCAGTCAGCAAGCATCCCAGACGGTGGCTCTTATTACTTACAAAAACAAGCGATTGAAGCCGCTCCAGTGCGGGCATAAGCTTTTTACCTATCTCTAGGCGGAATGTCTGAGGGTCCGGTGTGGACAGGAATTTCATGGCCGACGAGTTAGCCGCATTCAGCTGGGGAGTCTTTATATGCTGCCCCTCAGCATAGTATAATAGATGCCGCCAGAGCAAAAGCAATAGCATCTCAACAGTGTCTGAACGTAATTTTCCAACTAAGTAACATTTCCAGCAGGAGGCTGAGAAAATTGAGACGTACTAATAATCATTTTGGCGTCTCCTTGAGCTTCACCCCTCACTCGTTCAAGCTCGCGACAAACAAGATTGCGCTTCTGCCCAATTTCAAGGTCTCGAATGAATTCAATATCAGTGTCACCCACGATCTGGAAAGAAGGTAAGCTAGAAGAAATGAATGTAAAATGTGCGCCCGCACCTCGTGGATGTTTTCCACTGCAATATGTTCCTTTGCACCCAGCTCTGCAGAGATATCAGAAATTTGCTTGAGTGTGCCTGCCAAATCATTGCAAAGAGAGTTCAAGGCTTCCAAAGCATCGCCAAGTGTTGGCATTGAGGCTATAATTGGCAAATCAGTGGCTGAATAGATTTCTGGGTCATTCCAACGCACCGAAGAAATGAGAGCCTCTTTCATCGTACCGCGATGTTGTCGGAATAGGGGATAATACAAGATCAATTTCTGGCTCTTTTATACGGCGTCAGGAGAGGGAGTTGCATAAAAATAAGCGATAGTATTACCAGTGAAGTCGCTGATAGCACCAGTATATGCTACGAAAGCCTTGCGTAGGAGTCTTTCTTTTTTCCGGACATTGATATCAAATTTAGTTTCGGGACCGAAACCTGAAATAAGCAAACTGGTTCAGCAAAAAAGGGGGAAAAGAAATCAAAGATGCAGTAAGTGTCGCACCGGAGGCAAGAACGCTTGCATTGAGTATTTCGCCATCTGTTTGCGGCCTCACTGATTCTGTCCACGACCCGTTGCCCAAACACCTTGCAGCAAGTCCAAGTATGGCTGAATTTATTGCACCGAACCCGGAATGGGTAGATGCCTTTAAACAGAGATGAGCAAGACTTCACGAAGTATATATTTCGACATACCAGCTCAGACCGAGGTACTAATGGTAGAACTTGCGCACAGAGAGTCACAAGTAGATGTACTTCGTCTAACAGAGCCAATGACATGTCGCTCGTCTCGTTCTTCAACAGAATCACAATCGTCGCGCTATGCCGTGTTAGGAAGTCCAAAACCTGAAGAACATATGAATAAGACCTTTTGATACTGAAAGTGACGAACCTGGTTTGATGCGGTAGCATGCTTAGCACCAAGAGTAGCTAACATAGCATTGACTAATTGAAGACTGGGCATGAATAATTGGTGATACCGCTGTATTGCGGAGGGGAGGAAAGTATCATGATCTATCAACACTCGTATTTGTAAAAATGCGCACAAAAAACAATATCAACTAACGCACCTACGAAAGATGAATCGGCCTCTGGTCTTGCATCCAAGTAGTCACATTGAGCCAAAGACGAAATAAGCCGTGCTTCAAGTAGGCGCTCAGCCCCTAACCGAGTCTGAGCTATACGAATGAAGAACGACATCTTGGATTCGTATACATAGAGCGGATTGAGATCCTCTGTACTAAGAATGAGATACATACTTGAACGACAGTAACAAACGCCTACCTGGGTCGGGTTTTAGAACTGACTGTAGAAGGTAGTCTGACTCTTTTATCCCTTGGACAAAATTTGATAATATCCCATGGCGAACGAGGTATGTGAGCACAGAGTGCTGCTTCTCCAAAGCTGATAACTGTATTAAAGAATCCAGAAGCATGAACGCGACAGTTCGCCAGACCTCGGTGCCATCGATAGCATCTCGGGATATTGTTACGACAAGACGCTCCAGACCAGATTTCAGCAATGTTAGACTGTTGACCTGTAATTGAGGCGAGACCGCAAGTGAAGATCCTGCTTGACTAAGGGGGACAAGGGAAAGAGATTCGCTGAAAGGACTATCTTCTCGTACGGAGGAACGCATGAGAGAAACAGCCATCCCTTCATCTTTTGAGGACGTGGAGGCGTCTTTTGGAGAGGATATAAGATTGACGTAGTTGATCAATGCTGCATACAAATTGCCTCGGACCAACTCCACGCGAGTGTTGCCGATAATGGACTCCAGAACACTCCGTAAAATGGCATAAAGACGCTCTGCAGGGAGCGAGTTAGAGTCAGGATCTCCGCCGGCAGACTGGAGTATTATTTGATGCCTTCTGTCTTCCCGCAACTTGGTGATAGAAGATAGGATGACTTCGGAAAGGAGAACAGCAGTCGAGTCATGAATGTCGTTTGAGTTGATGATGGGAGGAAGCACATGTAGTATATCGAATAGCATGTTCTCTCGGTGGTCATGCGGTAGACGATCAAAGCATTTTGTAAGAGTTGTATCGAGAATTCGTCGCCATGCCTCAAATGCAGTACTCGTGGCATGAATTACCTGACGTCGGTGATTTTCAACAGCGCAGCTCTCCAAGATATATGAAGTTTCCGCATCAAGTTGTTGGACTTGGACAGGTGTCACAATGTTGTTCTGAGCGAAAAGCGCTCGTCTTGCCGTTGAAAGGAGTGACAGCAGCATTGTCCTGTCAATGATTTCGCATCCTGAGGCATCTTTGCGCACACACGAATGCAAATCGACCTGAGCCAAAAGCTGAAGCTCAAAAGGCTGAACTTGCAGCGAATCAGACCATTCAAAGATCAGTGATTGTACGAACTCAATGATCCGTAGATGAGATTGGCCGACTTCACGGAATGGTCGGAAGGCCTCATCTTCCCAAGAAAGTGGCTCCTCAAGCGTCGACTCGTTGCCAAAAAGAATGTCAAGAAGTTCAGATATCCCTCTGTGGTGGCCTTTGTTCGTCAGGACATGTAACTCTAGCGCGACAAGATCGAAAATCCAGGATCTAAGGCGGAGGAAAGAGCTCAACGTAGGCACAGTCGTGGTCACTCGAGATCCATCGTCATAGAGGACCTCTATCATTGGCTCCTGGAACATCTCTGGCACTTGAGAAGGAATAGCGGCCAAATGGCGAGCAAAGAAATCTTCGCGAGTGCGGAGGTACCTCATCACAAATGCCGATGTTCGTGGATGAACACACAACTGATATATGACATGGTAACAACGCTCAGCGAAAGCGGGGAGAGTGGCAAAGAGGGGAGGAGACTGAACATCGTGGCGTTGCTTTCCTTTGCCCTTGAGAGTTGGAATACCCGTATTGAGGAGCTCAAGTATGGCGTGTATACAAGCCTCGCGAGCGCCTAGAGCGTGGGGATCTTGGATGCCTTGCTCAGAGTTCGTCCCACCAAACAGCAAATAGTGGGCGATATTGGGATACGGCCGATTGATTTGCGTGTTTTGAATGAAGAGATCAAGAGCAGCAGCTTTGGTGGCTTGCTCCAAGGAGGCCGGAACATCTTCAATATCGGGTGCACCAGCGCCTGTCGTCTGCTCAGCTGTCGACTCTGCGACTAAGACATCATCAGATGATTCTGCCCCTAAAATTTGCAGATAGCCCGCGAGTATACGGTCAGAGTCGTCGCTCCGTTCAATGAGGGTGGCAAGATTGGAGAAAGCGCTCGATCCTGACAAAACGGTAAGAATTTTTACCGAAAGGAAGACTACCTCATAGTGATTAGGGTAGGCTACGTATGCTGCGAGCGCGGGCACGAATTGAGGAGTGAACGACAGAGCTTGATCGAACTTCATGAAATCCGACCGCGAAGGGACATCACCGATCAACGGGCCGCTGTCGAATTCGGAAATAAGTGGGACCAGTACGTCCAGAAAGATATCCTGAATCTCTAGCAAACGATGAACGATTCTCAGCACACGAGTGATGGTGCTTTCAAAGAAGGGTTCCTCTTCTGCGAAGCCTTTCTCAAATCCACCCAATCCCTCAACGATATACGAGAGGATCGATGCTTGGAGATCCGAGCTTGTCAACAAGCGTTTTGTTACTTCATAGCCAGGGTGAACCAAAAACGGAGCAATGGAGCTGGCCTTTAGTGAATTTTCCTCGGCGGCGACGAGTAGAGACTCCAGGTTATAGCTAGCCAAGACTCCTTCAATGAACGCTAAGCAAAAATCGTTCATTTGCCAACGTTCCGATGGTCGCAAATATTCTCGTAGAGATATCTTCAGGAACACATTATCAATGACAAACGTGACAAAAGGACCGATACCAGACAACCTGTATGGCTGTCCTAATGTTTCTGGGATGGTATTGACGGGACCAGAATCTGTGACTCGATCCTTCAGTGGAATCCGTTTTGGAGTGTGAATCAGTGTACTGAGAAGTTTTAAAAATGGTATGGTTGCCGGGTACAGGCCGTGGACAGCTTCGATCTCCTCCAACTCGACTTCGACGCCTTTAACAGGACGAAAGGCCGTTCCGAAACCAACACTATTGGATGCAGCGCGTACATTGATGACTTCCAACCGTTCCATTAACGTCCAAACTGCGCGACAGATCTCCACGCCAGGAACACCAGCACCCGGTTGACAGAACGCAGCGAGTGTCTCGAAAATCACACCTTTCAGCTCCAAAGGAACGCTGAGAGGAATTAGAGATACAAGCGTCGGGATTGCACGGAAGTGCGCGTGTCCTGCAATTGCAACACGGACGGCAACAGAGTGAGTCACAACGGTAGATAGGAGTCGAAGGAAAGATTGTGCCAATAAAACATCTCTAGCACCAATGTGCATATTATGTGGATGCGCCTGAGCTAGAGATGAGCCTCCGAGTGTACCGTGTCCGGTTCCGGTATTGGAAGCTGGATTACGTGCAGCGGGTCCTGCAGCCCATGAATCAAGCAGACCAAAGATGATGTCCCATGAAACAGATGCGCCGCCTCCAGAGGGAAGACTGCTCCCAGGTATTACCTCTCCGTTCCCTCTCGCCATGAAGTTGTACGCCAACTCGCTACACTGTTGCCCTGTTGCAAGACCGGCCAGCATGTCATATAAAGCCATCGACAAGGTAGTATTGTGTGAGGGAGTGGACCATATCGCCCACTGTAAAAATGCAGGTAAACGTCCGGCCGAAGACTCCAGGAATTCCAGATAGGTATTCCGCGTCAGCTCTACTTGGGAGCCAGATCCCCAGAACTGGAGTGCTGACTCGGGCGGAAGACAAGAGTACAGCAGTCCAATGAAAGAGTATAGCATGGCAATATCGTTTCGCGGGGGTGGAGTAGGTTTGTCGGGTTCATGAGCTACACTCGCACCAAACCGAGAAGCAGGCCTAGCTCGATCTGTACGTGAGCTAGCGTGGACCAGGTCTTCTTGTCGCTGTTTAATCTTTCGGAGCTCTGAAGAGGCATGGGTGATCAAAGACCGCACTAAAATCTCGAATGAAATCAAGACAGAAGCTCTGAAGTCATCCGCGGGAATTTCTCGCTGTTCCTGCTGCTCTGGTGAAAGGGAGAGGGTGCTCAAGAGCGATGGAGAAGAGGCTAAAGAACCTTTTCGTTGGAACTGAAGGACGGCTAAAGAGAGATATGTGAATGCATCTCCTTGGACGGCATTCCATATCTGAACTTCTAATTCCTCTGTACGGAAGCCTTCACGATTTTCAAGTCCAGGATTCCGATGACGGTGCTCCGTCAGAAACAACGTCCATTTCAGGAGAATTGTAGCCTTCAGACCAGGCTCTTTCCACTCGGTCGAAGGTGCTAGCTTCTTGGACATAAACGAAAGCGTTGCTTTGTCATTGGCAAGTAGAGTTCGTGTCCGTGCACCGGATGTATCGGGGTTGACAGGGTCAAAGACAGCAAGGACTGTACAAAGCATGTAATACGACATGCTGTGGTTGGGATTTGAGAAGAGCCACTCTACTAGCACCTTGACTTCGTTGGGAGAGACGAGTCCTAGTCGAGCAATTAAGTAAAGGCACGTCGCAAGATATCTCCGCTCGTACTTGAGCGAGTCGTAACGGCCGTTCAAAATGTCGTAACCTAAGGAGGGTGTTCCTAGAGCGACGTTTTAGAATACAGATTTCAGTGAAAAGGATCTAGAGACGCACCCTGGGGAGGAACAACCGTGAAGCTTTTTGCATTCTTCCTGGCAGCATCTGCACGCATGAGCACGCTATTCAGGTTTTCTATCTCTTTGAATAGCCTATATGCCAAAGGTATCTCCCTGCCTCCTGGTGCTGATTCTGGAGTCGCAAGTTCGAGACGAACGTATCTTTCGAGATGTTGGTACATCATAGGAGCATCTGCTGCCTCTGCAGCTTCTGCAGCTTCAAGTAAATAGCGCAGACAATCAACCAAGTGACGTCGCCTAGTGTGAAATTCAGCTATGGCCAGTTCCAGACAGCTGACAGGCCCGGTATTTGGGTTTTCCGCCATAACAGAGTGAAGTATCCCAGCGACATATCTCTCGGAGCACTCCAGCTGTTGGGAGAGAAATATGACTTGACGAGCGAATTCCGAGTTCACGGCAACTTGCTTGCCATTGATGACTGTTTTGCCTATCGAGGGTGTCAGAATCTGTGGGTCTGTGAGTGATGTACCACATACCAGATTCAATTTCTCTCTGCTGCTGCGGATCTCTGGCACCAACATCAAAGACTTTCAATAGACGCGATTTATGAAGCATGAGTTCATCGAAAAGTTCTTGCTCGCCATGCTGCAAACCACGATCACCCAAAGCATTCAAGAGAATCGACCGTAGACGAGCTATCGTCTCCATTTTCCTCCCACCCCCTTACTTCGTCGTCAACAGCAGAAATAGAGAAGTTGAACGAGGAGTTCAACGGACTTGTCAAGTGAAACGCGTGAGCGCGTATAAAGAGTAAACAGGAAGCAAATAAAAAACGAAACGGACCAAATGGGGTATTATGTAATCATTCAAACCGAACCGAGCCAAATCTAAAGTCGATCAATATTGTAATAATGAAATTGCCTCGAGCTCTCTGCTAGTACCTGCTAGTCCTTGATTATAACATGGGCTATATTACTGCATATCACCCAGATATCAGCTAGGGCAAGTCCGGAGGCACCTCTGCAGCTGCAAAGCAGTGTCTGGATAGCCTCCATGATCATTCTAAGGTGATTGATCTGACCTATTGCAGGGCATCGGTGAACCGAAACTCGAAAGGCGCTCGAACTTGTCCCTTCAATCCTGGAACGCTCGGCTCATAAAATCAACTTTTTTTCGTTAGTGGGGAACTTCTTCTTGTTCGCCAACATTCCTTAACCTAGACGCTCCTTTTATTTCATTCTTTCCTTCATGTCCGACACCATTATTGTTGACGATCAAGATGCCAGCATTTCTTATACCGGTCTTTGGGCACTCGGCGGGGAAGAATCTGATTATAGCCAGACGGCGTATTCCTCTAATGCAACTGGCGCAACAATGACCTTCAATTTTTCAGGTATTTAGATTAAACATATTTCCGGGCTGCAGTGGGGCTGTATCGACCTGGTGGTTTGACATAGGTACTTCTCTGGTTGCGGTTGGGAATTATGCCAGCGGGGGGTCATGTAACGCCACCTTTTCCATCGATGGAACCACATCAAATTTTACCTCCCCTCGTGTTAATACCACCCAGCATCAACAGACTCTATGGACTTCACCAACACTCACTGATGGGTCGCACACTTTCGTTTATACTGTTGATTCATGCGAAAACTCTGGATCCTATGTTTGGTTTGACTATCTATTGTATAATTCTTCAACAACATCCAATGGAGTGACATACTTCTTCGACGATCGAGATCCACAATTACAATATTCTGGTTCTTGGAACGCGACCGGAAGTGAAGGCGACTTCAGACTCACGAGACAAGGTGGAGGGAAGGGGAGTTCTTTTCAGTTTGCTTTTACAGGTGAATTTTCTATGTCTCCTTTTTGTCCCCTCCTTCTAATTCGATTTCACCAGGTACATCAGTACAAGTTTACGGACGACTTGATAATGGCACCGGTGGATTGACTCAGGCTTCTTTTTCGGTGGACGGAGCTGCCGCAGTTACTTTTGCCTCTGCACCACCAAGTACTTTGACACAAAACAAGCAGCTCTTTTCGTCACGGTCGCTCTCTCCTGGACAACATACTCTTACTGCCACCTCCACTTCTGATGTTCCACTTTGGATAGATTACGTTCTTGTGCGGTCCGCAGGGTTACTCCCAAATGCCACCACGCCCACAACAAGTAGTTCAGGCAAAACTTTCCCTGTGGGTCCAGTGGTGGGCTCCATTGTAGGCGGCATCGTCTTCATTGCGGCAATAGCTGTAGCAATCTTCTTCTATTGCCGTCGTCGAAAGACACGAACTCCTGTGAGTCGCCTGTCTGTTCGGAAGAGCAACCATAATCTCGACTCCGACCCGTTCCGTGCTGCAAAAGGTATGTAACTCTGCTCTCAAAAGATGTCTGATGACTCACTTGTGTCGATATCAGTAGTGATATCCACGACATACCAATCCGATACTGCGTCAGCAGCGGACAGCGGCATAGAGCTTTCATCACCATACCGGAGACTGCCATACACAGACAGCTCTACGTCCTACAGTATGACTGACTCTCCCGGGCACAGCACTATAGGCTTGCCCTATGAAGTACCTGTCACTCACGCAGCACCAGACAGCTGTTTGGAATACCCAGTTATGCCTATATCTCGCGAAAACACCTACATCTCCTCTGCTCCAACCTCCCGATCCCGATCCCTAAGGCATCGTTCCTACTTATCAGATAGCTCTCTTACACAGTCTGCTGGTCCTTCTCTTATTTTCAGCCCTGGCCCTTCAACTCATTTTGAGTCTCATGTCACCGCTGACACGTCACGGTCATCATCCGCGGGACGCTCGGATTCAACGGTGACTCGAATGCGCCGGGCAACTCTGAGCAACCCTGACGAAGATGACAACTTGTCAGTAGCGGAGCTCAAACGGCGTCAGCAGCAGCTTGTAGTTTTATCCGTTGACGGGATGAGCACTACATCCCATTCGACCCACCGTCCATTGGTGCATATGGACAGTGGTCTCCGTCTCAACCAGTCATTTAACGGGGCATATGAAGATCCTGATCTACCACCTGAGTTGCCGCCGATGTATACTCGCGAATGATACCTTCCTTGCATCCCTCTTTGCTTTCACGATTTCTACTGTGGACTCTGTCAGGCTGGAATTACTGTACTATTGCGATGTAAATTTTTGTCGTACATACCTACACACTCTCACTAACTAGTATCTGATTTTTTGCTAAATCTATTGCGAGATTAGGATTTCTCGAAGATTTCTTGAGTGTTTGTGGGCTGCTTTGACCTCTTATTTAGGCCACGTTCTTGCCACGCGACGAGTCTACGATGCCGATAGTCAGTCTCCCGTACTCTGGCGATATCATCCACTATGGATTCATCCCCTCAACCTCCCCCCTGTCAGTTTCATCCTGACAAGCATAATAAACACGTTGCTAATGTTACTCTGTAGCGCAATCGGATAGTGATGCACATCCGGAAGTCGAATCTACTAACGCACCCGTCGAAGTGAATGAAGATACCGGTGAGGATGATTTGCTTCCGCGCATAATTCTTATAACATACCACTTTGTCATTAGATATATCGACTTTATCAGCAGCTCAAGTATACGACTTGAATCAAGTAGGTTTTAATTCCAAAGTTTCGTGTTCTCTAGAATGAAAACTAACGGTATTTCGCCTGGCGGGCTTTGTAGAACCTACTCAATCTTTCTGCAGATGTGGACCGTCCTTTGATTGCTCAAATCGCACCTATATCCGAACTGCGCGCGGAGTATGAGAACGGCTCTCCGTCGTTCCTCCAGCAGATTGATTGGCTCAAATCCCAAGGGTTTACACACCTTCGAAGGACCAGAGGTACTTTGTCTCCGGCTTCACAGATGAGGAGAACTTATTCATAAAGTGTATAGGCGATGGCGATTGCTTTTATAGATGTGAAGTTGAACTCCTCATTTGACTTTGCGTGAAACATTTCGCTGACACTCTATAGTGACGATCTAGCTGTGGCATTCGCTTATGTCGAACGACTACTTCATGCCCCTGAACCCCCGCTGGCTGTTGCGGGGGCTCTGTCAACCTTGGAGTCGACACCACAGTTGTTGGAAAGCGTGGGCTTTGAAAGGCTGGTGTTCGAAGATTTCTACGAGGTGTTGGAGTCACTGGTGAAAAGTATCGTGGTGGCTACAGACGCGACAGGGAAGAATTTGGATGATGAAGCTTTGCTGAATGCATTCCAGTCTGATGAATGTTCGTGTTCTTTGTCATTATTAAATCTCTTTTCGGATCTGACGAGTCCAGCCAGTGTCAAACTCCATCGTGATGTACTTGAGGATGCTGACTGTGAGTACCTCTTATCATTTTCTCTTTCATGTTTTCCCTATTTTATTGACCTCTCTTCTTAGTCCGCACAAATTCGTCTTGATCCCGACACATACGCTCCTTTCCTCTTCCACCCCGAACTCGGCGAGCCGATGGAGGTTCGCCAATTTTGTGAGCATTTTGTAGATGCAACTGGGAAGGAAGCAGGTGCGTTTAAATCTGTTCACCATGCGACCGTAGTTAAAGGAATTTCCTCTAAGATCATGTGCAAATGACCGCCCTCAGTCGTGCTCTCCAACTAAATGTCGATGTAGCCTACCTAGACGGCAGAGGCACCAATGGTCAAGTCGAGTTTGTGAAATTCCAGCCTGAAAATGCTGAAAATTTAGGAGCGAGACCGATCTGCTTATTGTATAGGTGAATCGTGGTTCGATTGCTTGCCTGGAGGACTGACTCATCTTTCATAGGCCTGGTCACTATGATATTCTTGCTGGAGGTGCAGGAAACGCATAATAAAAAAGTAAAACAAAAGGTTTCGCACTTTGAATGTCGCTATGAGCGTGGTTGTACACGTAAACTTCAAAATTTGTAAAGTTGTACCCCTGTATAATACAGTATTCGTTTACCCCCGATATGACATCAAAGACGATGTTTTCATGATCAACAATATCATACAGTGAAATGCTCTTCTCTTGGACTGAGGGAAGCGTTTCAATCTACATAATCCGAGAACCCGAGCATCAAATCAATCGTCTTTTGTTCTATCCATCAAGGTTCTTCGATTTCTCGGACTCGACATCCGCAGCCGCACCTTCCACATCCATACCTTTCGGTGGCAACGCCATCTCATTAATATTTGCAACAGGGCCCGTAAACCAGTGCACTCCGCCATATTTGGGGAAGTAATACCACATCACAGAGAGGAACATGACGCCTCCGAGAACGACGACGGTATAGTTCATATCTGCCACATCGGTCTGTGGTGTTGTAGGGAAAAAGAAAACGATGCTGACAAAGAACATGAAAATGACAGCGATTGCTGCTACCGGTAGACTCTGTGTGATTGAGAAGCGTATACATTGAAAAACAGTCAGTGTCGTGTAGTTAATCAGTAAATGGTGGAAGGACGAGACGCACAAAGATGCCAAGGCTGAATGGACCGGGCTTGAAGTCGTTGTCACCAAGGTAGCGGGCAGCAATTGGGATACCGTAAGCAATGTAGAGTGCGATGATACCGATTGAAAATATAGCGCTGGTGGCTTGTGCACCGGCAAAGGACAGGAGTCCAAGTAGCAAGGCGAAGAAGGCATCAAAGATAACTGTGTTCACTGGGGTACCAGTGAATCGGTTCATCCGATAGAGCCACCCAGAGAAGGGAAGTGCTGAAGACGGACTAGACGTCATTCACTTGTCATACGTTGAGAGTTAAAGCATTTCTTTACCAGAATCTCGACTGAAGGCATACGTCTGACGGCTGGCGGCCAACAGCTTTCAAAACGGTTCAACGTCAGCACAGCGAAGGCATGGCGAGCAACAGCAAAAGGTACCATACCATACTAGATCCCATCATGTACCTGTGAAGAAAAAGGGGGTCAAGTTCGGATGTGTTTATCTTCTCTCGATTTACTTACTGCACTAGAACTACAAAAGCCCACAAAGCTAGCGTTCCTCTTTGTCCAAAGCTATTGAAAAATATCTGAGCCATCGGTTGGTCGCTATTGGCCAATGTTTCGAGGTCAGTGCCCATGCAGAATGCCAGGGACATGTTAATCGCTATTGAAAGACAGTCAGTTCCACTGCACAAACCGACGACGCGGAGCGCGAGGAAGATGACACACCCCAACCAAGAACTCCCGCTATGCCAACGGCGAAAACAATGGCCCACGGGACAGCAGTGGAAGCATTGGAGGCCTCTTCACTGATATGAACAGCAGAATCGAAGGCACCTGGGATGCAGAACGATTACCCACTAACCGAACAACTGATATGAGAGATGCGTACCAATTGTCCAGAGGGGAGCAAGGAAACTTAGGATGAATGCATAACCATTTGGCCAGCCATTGACTTGAGGGCCAACAACGTCAATCGAGACTGGTGAGCGAAAGCAAGGTTCAACTTACAGTTGATGAACTCGCCAAGAGCAAAGCTTGCGGTATTCTTGAACTCTGAAGGTGTCGCGATTGGCAGAGCTATGATGACTACAACACACAGTCTGACCAGTTCTCAGTCAAAGATGAATTGGAAGGAACGTAATATTAATACGTACACTATATTCAAGACAACGTATACCGTTTGTAGACGAGCCAGGACAGTTGTTCCTAGACAGCAAACTAACGTATGTGTGAGGATAATGGCAGCATAAACGCCGCTGCAATGAGATTAGGATGAATGGATCGTTAGCTTAAAAGAATTCGGTTAGCACTTACTATGTCTGTGCATTGGTGGGTTCAAATGACGAGTCCGCCGAGCCGATGGTAGCAGCAGCCATGACTTGTACGGCGCATCCCCAGTCTATTGATGCAACCCCTGCAATGGAACCGATGGTATTTGCATCTAATCAAAACGAGGACGTCAGTCGAGATGCCAACCAAGAAAATGAACACAGAATCTGACATCCAACAATCCAACATAGTAAATTTCTCCAGCGCGGGGAAGACAACGAGAATGTCCAAAAGTAAAGCTAAGAGAAGGCACTGTTAATCTGTGAGATAGACATGGTTTCCAGTTTGTCTGCTTACTCCTCCAGATGTTGGAGCAGCAGAAGCCAAATCTGCCATAGCCATACCAACGAATAGAATGAAGATACTAGCAACTGCCCACCCCCAGACCATCGCAGGACCACCTCCATTCGGTATAGCGTAGAGCAACACGGACGCGATGGAAGGAAGTAAACCAATGATAGAGAACGCGACCCCGAAGTTCTATCGAGCCTTTTTGAGCTGCGTATTGAATTAGAAGGTTGTGAGGAACGTACTTCGAGGGGTGTAAACGCTCGCTTGAACTCTTGTTTGTAGCCTAAGGAAGCTAGAAGAGCTTCATCTGCGCGCGAGACAGCTTCCTTGCGAGCTTTTCGTGTTTGCTTCTCCGACATCGTTCGGGAATTGTCGACTGTCCGCTGCTAGTTCAAGGCCTGGGGATAGACGGGCGATACCAGAAGCCTAGATTAGCTTTTAACCCATCTTGGAGTTGTAGGGCTTATCAGACGTAACAGAACGTGATAAGAGTTCTGGAAAAGGGGGGCATACAGTCCATATCCACACAGGAGATAAAATACATTAGCTATCACGGGATTGGGCCACAGTTGGGCCGAGAACTTGAAGTCATGGTGGCGCACTGGCGGTAAGGCAAAATAGTAGCAGACAGATCTTCTGTTATAAGCGGAGTTTTGCAATCGTCGTCGCACAAAAAAGTGATCAAACTTCAAAAGTGTCTGTCTTTCTCGTGAGAGTGTTGGACAAGTAGAGAATCTCCAGGAATTCAGCGCAACTTTCCGAACGTCGTAAACGTCGAGGTACTAAGTAGTAGTAGAGCAGAGTGTGCCACTGGTCTGGAGTGAGAAGAAGCGGGAAGCGGGCGCCTAATGAGCGCTTGAGCGCTTATTACAGTGACACCACCAAGTCAAACTGACTGCATGATAGCGTATCGAGGGTTTATAACATTGGCTTGCCTTGTGTGGAAATACAAGATGTATATATAAATGTAGTACGCTATACACTAAATCTAGTATTAAATCGACAAAAGGCACTCCGCATGTTATACAATAAGTACACTTACCCAATCGCCTCTAGCTTTTTCTAAGCCCGAATCGAATTTTACATTTTAACGTCCTCCTTTTCAAGCTCTACAGAGACCTTCTCAGTTGGAGGCGTCGAGATTTCCCCATCACTACCCCCGCGTGCACCTCCCATATCCGGAGCCTCAATATCGATACCCTTTGGCTGCAACTGCATCTCACCAACATTCGCAATTGGGCCCGTGAACCAATGTACTCCGCCATATTTGGGGAAGTAGTACCAAATCACAGAAAGGACCATCACTCCGCCGAGGACCACGATGGTGTAGTTCATGGTCGTGACATCTGCTTGAGGTGTTGTGGGGAAGAGGAACACGATACCTAGGAAGAGCATGAAGAGGACGGCGATGGCTGCTACTGGTGCGCTCTATTGAGACAAGATAATGGAAATCAGTGACGTTACGGCTAGAAAGGGAGAAGGAGGACGTACGAAGATACCGAGGTTAAACGGACCAGGTTTGAAGTTATTATCACCAAGGAAACGCGCGGCGATGGGGATGGCGTACGCTACATAGAGCGCAACGACCGACAGAGCGAATACTGCATTGATGGCTTGCTCTCCGGCAAAGACTAGGAGGCCCAATAACAATGCGAAGAAGGCGTCGAACAAGACTGTGTTCACCGGTGTGCCGGTGAAGCCGTTCATCCGGTAGAGCCATCTCGAGAAGGGAAGTGCTGAAGAAGAGCAATTGTAAGCGAACAGATGTCATTAGAAGGTTCAGGGTAAGAGTACCATAATCTCTACTAAAGGCATACGTCTGACGGCTAGCGGCTAGAAGCTTTCCAAAAGGCAAGTGTCAGCGTGGTAGGGTGAGGAGATGGTATTGAGATGTGTCATACCATGCTAGATCCCATCATGTACCTGGTGGAGAGAGCGGGGAATCAGAGTCGGGGGTGCATATGATCCGAGCACTTATTCACTTACTGGACGAGAACTACAAATGCCCACAATGCCAACGTCCCTTTCTGTCCAAAGCTGTTGAAGAAGATCTGGGCCATCGGTTGGTCGCTATCGATCAATGACTCGAGGTCGGTGCCCATGCAGAATGCCAGGGACATGTTGATCGCTATTGAAAGATTCAGCTCCACTGCACAAACCGACGACATCGGGAGTGAGGAAAGTGACGCACCCCAACCGAGGATTCCCGCTATACTGATAGCACCAACAATAGCCCACGGGACTGCGGTGGCGGCATTTGAGGCCTCTTCACTGATGTGAACACTAGAGTCGAAAGAGCCTGAGATTCAGGCAATGTCAGTAGGAACGTGAATTGATGAGAAGGGAGGGTACAGACAGATAGTCCAGAGTGGGGCAAGGAAACTTAAGATGAATGCATAACCATTCGGCCAACCGTTGACTTGGACAGGTTAGTCAGAGAAACGGGAAAGGTATCCGTGATCACGCACAGTTTTGGAAATCCCCAAGCGCAAAGCTTGCAGTGTTCTTGAACTCGGAGGGTGTCGCAGCAGGCAAAGCTATTATCACCGCGAGACAAAGTCTGTGACCCTTCTTCAGCTGAGTCGCTTGAAAATTGAGAATCAACACGTACATCACATTCAGGACAACGTATACTGTCTGCAGACGGGCTAAAACAGTCGTCCCTAGACAGCACACTAACGCATGTGTGATGATAATCGCAGCATAAACACCGCTGAATGAATGCACGTTGAGTAAACGATCGAAGTGAGAAGCTGGACGCGTACAATATCTGCGCATCGGTAGGTTCGAACGAGGAGTCCTTGGAGCCGATAGTAGCAGCAGCCATGACTTGTACAGCACAGCCCCAGTCTATTGACGCTACAGACGCAATAGAACCAATGGTGTTTGCATCTGAGTAAAAGCACACGTCAGTGGAGTGGAGTGGAGGGGAATGGCGGGGAAAGTATCCTGACATCCAACAATCCAGCATAATAGATTTCTCCATCGTGGTGAGGACAAGGAAAACGTCCAGAAGTAAAGCTGGAAGTTTCGTCAGCGAACAAAGCAGCACGATGTTCCGAATTGTTACTTACGCCTCCGGATGTTGGCGCAGCAGAAGCCAATTCTGCCATGGCCATACCAACGAACAAAATAAAGATACTAGCGACTGCCCAACCCCAGACCATTGCAGGACCGCCTCCATTCGGTATTGCATAGAACAAGACAGACGCGATGGAGGGAAGTAGACCTATAATAGAGAACGCGATTCCAAAGACCTATATGTAAACAGTTGAGTTGCATTTTCGGACAGAGAAACTGTGGAGTATGCACCTCTAGAGGTGTAAATGCTCGTTTGAATTCTTGCTTGTAGCCCAGGGAAGCTAGCAGAGCCTCGTCTGCATGTTGGACAGCGGCTTTCTTGGACTGTCGTGATTCTTTGGCCGTCATGGTCGTACGAACAAGAAACGGATGACCGTGGAGTCCCGGGAAGAGCGGTTGGCGTGAATAAGTAGCGCTCACGTTACCCTGAGCCTATTGAGCTTATCAAGTGTACATAGCTGTATGTAGGAGGAGCCCCGGAGGAGCGCATGATAGAGAAGCTCTAAAATAGAACTGCGATTAGTATATTGAATATGTCACTGTCACTGACCCGTAGACAGGCTGATGGGACCTTACTTATCACCCAGAGGTTACGGCAATATATGTAGAAGAATGATAAGAGGTCGAGATATGTAAGTATAAGAGTAGAATGCCAGTTATTTTCAAAGAAAGTTGGCCTGGGGCAAAGAACCAAAAGTCCAGTTCTTCAGAGCAGAACCCTGAGCGACAACAGGCGACAACGACGCGGCGGAGGCGCGCAGTAGATCACATGACCATTTATTTATCTTATCTTATCTACACACCAAGCTTCTCGCTTGCCATTGCTACTCCTTGTACTCTCGCCGCCATCTTCTGGAACGCAATATCCCTCGCAAAGTCCGGACTCCCATGTTTTGGCTTTACATCCAAGCTGAAAGGACTGAACCCACAGTCATCCGTAGCTCCTAGCTGGTCTTTCGATATGTACTTGCTCGCCTCCAAGATACTTTCGCACACCTCCTCTGGCGTCTCAACCTTTGGATTCAACGTGTTGATAACACCGATAAACGCAACTTGCTTGACCCCCTTTGCATCTCGTCGGATGTTCTCGCCGATTTCTTTGTAGACGGCTGCACGGTCGGATTCTGAGGCGAGCTGGATGAGGAAGTAGCCTGCGTTTATTCGGAAGAGTGCGGGAAGGAGAGCGTGGTAAGGTACGTCGAAGGAGTGTACTGAGTCGCAATCTCCCCCGGGGCATGTGTGAACGCCTATGTTGGTGCGTTCAGCTGCCGTGAAACGATCTAGGACCCTTGAAGTACTCTTTCATTAGATTCATATCATCAGCTCCGTTGGCAGCAAAACCTACTTGTTATTCAAATCGATGAAGGTCTCGAGGAGGTTCGCTCCTGTCCAGGGGTTCTCGGGATCATTTTTGCATGCCAGGCGCCCTATTCAAGCTACTTGAAGTTCTTTTATCGCAAGCGCCCACCGATCAACACATACCTTCAGTAAAGTCAATCGATACTCTTTTAGCTCCCGCTTCGAAGCACCCTCGAATATCCTTCTCGCACTGGAGAAACCCAGTCATTAGGCAGCCTGGTCAATCTTACACCTCATTGCTCCTTACCTCATTGACCAGATCCTCAACAAACTCTTCTCTTGAATATCCCTCGACCGTTCCGTTCAACGGGTACAAAAGATACAACATGCTCGGCGCAATCACCGCTTGCTTCATTGGGTATCCTTGGCTTTGCTTCGCGGACAGCTTAAAGTTCTCCCATGCATACGTTTTGTATCTAAACATCCAAGTCTTCAACGGTGTTCCGCATTCTATGTTAGGATTCGATAGGTACCTGAATGGTCCCTTCACAAGTCGGGGCAATTGGCGATGGTGTCCATCGGCGAAAATAGCCTGAAGAAGGATGATATATGGCTCAACAAACGAAAGTAGTCGTTGTCGCAACTCACAAAATACTGTCCACCTGCGGCAAGATTCTCGCTCATTCCGGCTCCACCAAGGGTACTACGCATGCCATCCCGCGCATCAGTCAAACCAATCAACGGATGAGGTACGAACAGGCCTTACTCCAAGAATGGATATGTTGCAAAACTATACCACCCCAGAATCGCAAGCAGGATAAGCACTCCCCCTATTCGAAATTCGTCGAACCAAGACACTCACGAGCTAACCCGTTGTTCACCATCCGTTATCAATGCCTGACCTGTCTCCCGCATTCGGTTCAACGAATCCTCCGCTGCTTTGTCTTGTGCCTTGACGAGGTCGTCTTTGGTTATCTTGCCGGCATCGAAGTCGTGGTAGGCTTGCTGGAGGTCTGGTGAGCGATGTTTAGCGGCGGATTGCTCAGAGGTGGCAGAACAACAGAGGGGAGTGTGTGATGCTACATAGTTTGCGAGTACCTACAGATTGGACGCGGGAGGCTTCCACAATTTTCAGTTGGGATTGGCATTGTCCTCAAGTTGTGGTGTGGTGAGTGTCCTTGAAGCTGATCAATATCAAGGGGGAAAGATGTACAGTCAAGTTACTGATAGTTACAATTGCGCTTTGTTCTCTTCTATATATACATACTGTTTTCCATCAATAGCGTGGAGTACGGTAGGTAGTAAGGTGACCGTACGACGTGTGCATGTGAGGGCTTGGGCCAGGTCTAGAAGCTTAGAAGTAGCTCAACCGACTCGCCTGCATTTTTGTGGCTCAAGCGCTATCACGCGACGGTATGCAGCCTGTGTTAACCGCTCGTCTCGGAGGGTATAGTATTGGTGAAAGTGTGAGGACCATTCTTGGTGAATCAGCTGGGGTGTAGAATAGACCTGTCATCCACAAGCTCTATTCATTGTCAACATCTCGGAAAGATTCATTCCACTTTCGGACATTCAGGTGCGCTTGCAATACCCAGACAAAGTAAGATCGAAAGGATGATTACAACCAAGTTTACGCTTCAATAGATGATCTAGATATATGTACAAGAACACGAGGACGGGACGTACGAATCCAAGTCGCACAGAAACGTTTACTTGTGTATGTATCCGTGCATACAGCCTCGTACTTGTACAAGTCCGGCACCAATAACCGCTAGATGATATCATATCGTATCGTATCGTATCGTATGGCAAGTGACATTAAAATGGAGGAATGGATCGTCCGAATTGAAAACATCGAGTCCAAATGGGTTGAGATTGCTACTACGCAAGGGTGGGTGGGGAGTCCTAGTCATGATTCATGAGGTAACGAACAAAAGGAATGAAGACACGGAAATACAAAGGGATTACAAGGATACCGGATGCGAGATAGAGGATTAAAAAGTGTAAGGGCAGGACATTCGAAGAATCGTATGTAACTCTTCAAGGATTCACTGCAGTGATTAAACGATTCGAGGTGTACATGATCATGGGAAGAAGAGAGATGCATTATCCATACAGCTGAAAGTGTAGTGTAAAAGCTGTTTGTTATGAAACAAGTATGTGTGGTCATCGTAAAATCATAAAAGGTCGTCAAACAGATAGAACAGTGATCATCGCGAAGGACTGGAAGAGCTAGACTTGACAGGCTTCACCCCAGCAGACTTAGCTTTCGCAGGTGAGAGAGGCTCGCCGTGGTGAATGCCAGGGCGGGCAGGACGAAGACCGCAGTCCCTAGGTGCATCTTCACCGCACTTGATGTGAGCTCTACAAACAAAGCAGGAGATCGTGAGCCCAGAAAGATGAAAGATTTGACAAAAGGGACGCACCTCAATCCACAGTCGTCACACTCCAGCACAGGCTTCCAACCCAACCTCTTCGTACATAGATCGCATTTAGCTACCAACAGCCCACTAGAGAAGAACAGATCGAAAGGATTCCATCCAAGGGAAGCTTCGGAGCCACTACTAGTCGGACTCGCAGTGCCACTAGAGCTCTTCTTCGTGGGCTTTGCGCCAGGCTTGATAAGTGTGAACCGATGCACGAGAGGGCTAGTGAAGTTCCCATGCAACGAGCGGATCGTCGATCCACCTTCGGTGGCCAATGCGCTCGAGATGATTGATGATCCACCAGCGGTGTGATACGAATCGAGCGAGTCAATGGAGAGGATTGAGGATGTGCCGAGAAGATCTTCGCCGTTTGCGGAGCGCTCGGCCATAATAGTGGATGCGGAGGGAGAGTGGTTTAGGCCTGGAAGAACTTGATCTGGTGTTTCATTAGGATTGGGAGAGGCACGGATAGTGAGGATGGAAGAAAGAGAAGGCGGTTGAGTGCCGTTGGAGGCTTGATGGGGATGCGCGCGGACAACAGTGGTACTGTATTCGGAGTGCGTAGAACTTTTGCCTTCACCATTAAGGAGCGGTTGATGGGCTGGAAATGAGTTAATAAATTCTATACATTAAACAAGAAGTAGATGCTCACCATTACTTCCTTCAGTCCAGTCGCTAATGAGGCCAACGCTAGACAAACCTTGAACGGCTTCCATAAGCTCATCGTCACTATCATCACTCGCGGCGCCATTGGTCCTAATATCCTTTCCAATACCCATTCCAAAGCTCGGAATCCGAGGAGCAGCACCAGGACGTTTGCCGGTCATGAACTTGATGCTTCCAACATTTAGGTCATCACCTTCATTGGGTCGAGACAGCACCTCAGCCTCAATAACTCGGAGACGCTCGAGAATATCACGAGTGGTAGGACGGGCTGCAGGATCTGTGGCTAGGCAATCCAAGCACAAAGCAATCAGATCCGGAGGACATCCCGGGCTGGCAAGATTGTGCACTTCTTCTGTATCGATAGCAAAGGTAGGTGCAGACCTCTTAAAATGGTTATCATCGGCCAACTGACGAGCAGCAATCTCACAAAGAATGATGCCAAAGGAGAAGATATCAGTGGGGAGATCAAACTCCTCGCCGAGGAGAATCTCAGGGGACATGTACGAATCGGTGCCACAGAAGGTGAGGCGTTTGGACTCGTCCGCGCTGCGGGCTGCAATGCGAGCAAAACCGAAATCGGTTATCTTGAGACGACCGTTGGATGTGACAAGCAGGTTCTCGCCCTTGAGGTCACGGTGGATGCATTTACGGGCGTGAAGGTAGGCAAGGGCACGGGCAATATCGGTTGCAAATGAGAGACGAAGACGCCAGGGAAATGGCTTGTTCTTGTCATATATGTAGTGGCGAAGGTTGCCGTTCTCGATGAATTCAGAGACAATGAAGATCCTGTTGTCGGGCTCAGGGGCGCGAGAGAGACCGAGGAAGAGGACAATATTGGGATGCCGGGACTCCTTCATGAGACGCCATTCGCGCTCAAAGTATTTTGCAACGTCGTACTCGTTGGAAGGCAAGACTTCCTTGATAGCAACATCGATTCCAAGGTACGTTCCTGAGCACGGATTGCTCCACTTTAGCGAGGACTATGACGAAAAGATTGAATTATAATCTCACCCTTGTATACTTTGCCAAATGAGCCTGAGCCAAGGGTCTTCCAGTCGCCCTTGATATCCTAGAGCACGAGTGAGTAGCTGGAGCCGCTATGCACGACGATGACACGCACCTCAAAGGGAATGACATCGAATGCATCGGAATGCATCGTTGAAGATGGCGGTGAAGGTGGATAGTAAAAAGGAGTAGAACGTCGAGGGCGACGAAGAAGAGGAAGAGGACAACGCGGACGGCGATGATGAAGGATCTGTCAGCTTGTCCGACGTCGACGCTGAGCTCAAAACGGGGAGCTCTGAGCTCTCGGTTACGTAAGAGTCACACAAATACGATATACCCAAATTTGGAAATCGAAGGCGAAGACAACTCTAGACTGCTCCTCGACATCAGCTCTTTATAAGCTTCTACACGCGTTTCACCATCTAAAGTTTGCCAGAAAAGAACAAAAACATTGCAGCCAACATATGAAATGTTTTGCCGACGATCATTCTTTCGAAGAGTTGGCCTTTGCTGGCCCAAGGTGTCAATATATTGCGCCGTCGAGCCTTCACCTCGTTGAAGACGAGAAGGACGTGATATTAAACGTGAATGCCACAAAGTGAACAAGATCGCAGGTCAGTGAAAGAACCGAGTTCGGTTTGCAAAAGAAGGTCACTTGAGCTTTACAGACTGAGAATTGTCTCGAAGTTCTTGTCTACACGTTGCCTCGGCCCTCGCGTGAGCTCTTCGAGAGACGGAGCTGCACGTGATGAGAATATTTTATTTTTCAATTTTATTTCATGTCTTATCGCATCCAGCGTCCCGTTCAAGTCCCGTTATCTCTCCATGTGAACCGAAAGTCCAGATACTTGCCGCTAGTCGGCGTCTTTCTTGACCTCGAACCACCATGTCTCCCTCCTTTACCTCCTGGGTGAAGCCTTCGACATGGGCTTTAGAACCCGAGGCTTCGACTTTCGCCCCCACGTCGAGATGGAGTAATAAGGATATGGACCCTGTCCCACCGCGTCTGAGAACTTGGACTACTTGGAATTATGTTGCGTATTGGATATCTGACGCGACTAATATCGCGGTGTGGGAGCTTGCGAGTTCTATGTTGGCTGTGGGGTTGTCGTGGTATGTGCGCTTTGTGAATTTTGTCCTACACGACCGACAAATGCGTTCCTGTTTACCAGGAGACAAGCTCTGCCTGCTATTGCTGTCGGGCACTGTATCATTGCTGTGGTTATGGTTTTGAATGGTACAATCGGCGCGCGGTTGCATGTCGTGAGTCAATGTACGATTTTTCTTCGAGAGACGCGCTTTTTGATGGGTGAGGTACGGTATAGGCTTTCCCGGTGCTGAACCGCTCGAGCTTTGGCTTTTGGTTCAGTTATTTTAGTGTTATCAGTCGAATTGTATTATCAATGTTCTGGTTCGGTATCCAGGCGAGTCTTCCCTTAATCCTGCTGAGCCCTCTGCTGATCATTCAAGCAGACATACACTGGTTCGGAATGTGTGTATCAAATGATTAAAGCAATATGGCCCTCAACGGCGCGCATCCCGAATCGTCTTTCGGAAGGCGCGAATATTACGACTGTTGGTGAGTGCTTTATCTCTCTTTGCAAGTACTGCCAATCTTACTCGTGTACAGGAATGATGTGCTACTTTATCTATTGGATCATACAATTTCCCCTCATGTTAGTTTCTCCTCAAAAGATTCGACATCTCTTGTAAGTTGATATGTGATATTCATGCATTCGCTGTATCCCTAAGACGCTTCCAGTATGCTCAAGGCTATTCTGGTGCCAGCTGCTTGGCTTTCGATACTCATCTGGGCCATGGTTAAAGCACCTCCCCGACTCTCTCTAGACCCTAAACATACATCCTTGAGTGGTAGCGAGCTGAGCTGGAACTGGTTAGCAGCGCTGAATAGTGCTCTGGGTATTTACAGTACTCTGGCGGTGAACATACCTGATTTTACGGTGAATACCTTCCTCTATCAATATCATTCCGTTTACTGAACTCATTCCAGCGTTACGCAAAAAATGAACGAGCGTGAGGCTTATACACTTGTAACTTCAATGCTGGTATTGAAAACATGAAACAGGCAGTATGTTCAGATTTTCATCATCCCGACTATATTTACCTTCATCGGATTCATTGGGATTGCGGTGACCTCTGCTGGTGAAATCTTATATGGCGAGACTCTCTGGGACCCGACTAAAATCATCGACAAGTGGGATAACCGCGCCGCTGCTTTCTTCGCCTCGTTTTCCTTCGTACTCGCTACGCTAGGGACGAATATTAGTGCAAACAGTCTAAGTGCTGCCAATGACATGACAGTCCTTTTCCCGAGGTACATTAATATTCGTAGAGGCCAAGCTATCTGCGCTATACTCGGAGGGTGGGCGCTGTGTCCTTGGGAGATTTTGAGTAGTGCGCCTGGGTTCTTGAGCTTTATGAATGGATATACTGTGTTTTTAGGACCGTTTGCGGGGATGTGAGTGTTCTTGTTCTAACCATGGTGATTGAGTTGTAGGACTGAGCGATTCCTTCTGCAGTATGGTCGCTGATGTGAGAAGGGGTTTCATTTTCCTTATCTTCACGCCCACAGCGCTGACTTACATCTCAATTCACTCGACAGTACTGGTTAGTGCATAAGTGCAAGGTTGACGTGTCGGCTATGTATGATCCTAATGGCCGTTACCGCTATTGGAACGGAATCGTAAGTCATTTGTTCTATCTCCGTGGATGAGCTAAAACTGACTTGGATGGGCGTGTATGTGTTGTGGGGGACGGGGACCTATGTAGAATTGGCGTGCAGCTGTAGCCTTGCTGTTTTCGGTGTTTCCTGGCTTTCCTGGCCTCATTGCTAGTATCAATACGAACGTACAAGTGGGAAATGCGAACCATATCTTTGATATCGCGTGGTTGTATGGTGTAAGTGATTCAATTCATACCATCTCTTCATAAACTCTGCTCTTGATTCCCCTTCTGTCAGTTACACGGAGCGAAACTAGTACTATTTTCCTATTCAATGATCAATGATGCTGACAATCATCTGTTTACAGTTCTCCACGGCTGCGTTCATCCATTGGTCACTTTCGACGTTGTTCCCCCCCAAAGAGACCTTCGTGGATGTAGCGATTCTGGACCCAAGTGATGTTGAGAGAGAGAAGGACCTGTCGAGAGCTGAGTCGTTTGAATCTAAAAATGGGAGCGGGAACGGAACGGGGGAGAAGGAAGGTAGTGGTAATGTCTAGAATGTTATGATGACTTCATGCTCACCGAGTCTCGTGGATATGATTTACCGCATGGGCGGACTTTCGCGGGTCTTTCTGTTCCTTGAGCCTACAAGACTATAACCATTGTATAGACGATTTAAATGGCCGGAAAATACACGTACTTATTACTCTAAGCAATCGTTGGACAGTGGAGACTTTAATTGAGTACTCCGATAACTCGTATCTGGATTACTTTACTCGATCTAATCTGACCGCAGTACTGAATGTCTCAGTCAAAAAGCACAGGGTAGCAGCGCCTATCTTCTGACCGACATTGGCGGGATGCCCCTTGTACGCAAATGCTAATACTTTTCTGTGCTAGCTTGTCCTCCTTAGCTCCTGAGAAGCTCAGAAGTTGATAAGTCGTAAGAACTGTTGGACAGTGTTGGACACACACACCGACCGGTTAGGCATTTCGTCTTCTCCGGATACTTACTCATCGTCCGAGTTGTTACTGTTGTAACGACCCCGTGATAGCCGAAGCGGAAGTAGGAGGTTCATTCGTGTTTTTAGGATCAAAAAACGGACAAATTTTTGTCAGGTTTTGTCTCCCAAGATCTCCTTATGTTGCTAAGTATATGACAATCACCCTAGTTTTCTCCCTTTGCTGAGAGTATAGGGCCACCATCAGTCACCCAATCTTGGCTGTAACTTATTATCAAACTCGTATGCCTTATCTGCAATAGTGGGCTCTGACGAGTATTATATATCGCTGTCATCTTGTGCAGTTGCTCTCCGACTCGAGTCATCCCTGCATTGACCCAAGAGTGCTCATTTACACGCGCAGGTGCATTGCAGTGCAGTCTTCGTTACTCCCTACCTCAAGTTCTTCGTTTGTCTGCCTTTCACGTCTTTCTGGATCTCTACATTACTATGGGCCTTCGAGATATTGCGCGTCGTTCGTACTGGGAGCTCGACGTGGAGCCCGGAAGTTTCGCGCAGGATAGTCGATGGAGCAATAAGGACATGGACCCTGTCCCGATGAGACTTCGTACTTGGTCTACTTGGAACTACGTCGCGTATTGGGTTTCGGATGCGGCCAATGTGGCTGCTTGGGAGTTGGCTAGTTCGATGTTGGCTATTGGGCTTTCGTGGTTAGTAGATTTTTTGTTTTTTGTTTTTTTTTTTCTTGATCGCGGTCTGTGTGTCCGACTGTTCTGACAAAGCACGTTCCTCTCCCTCTGCTTTGCAACGTTCATTGATGCAAACGGTTCTGCTTCTTCGCTTGGAAAACTCGATTCGATGATGGCTTACTTTTTTTCCTTTGACTCGTAATTGACCGGTGGCAAATGTTTTCTCTTCCGTCATGGCATTCTACTTGCCCTGTGGGTTCCCTCGTCGATGGTTATCTCCTACGACCTCGTATGGTTGGTTCCCACATAGGCGGCAGGCTCTTCCAGCCATCGCCATTGGACATACCTTGATTTCTATCGTGATGGTGCTGAACGGGACCATTGGAGCGCGCCTCCACGTACCTTTCCCGGTGCTTATTCGTTCTAGCTTCGGATTTTGGTTCAGCTATTTCGCTGTTGTTAGCAGAATCGTGTTGTCAATGTTCTGGTTCGGTGTCCAGGTCAGTTTTCTTCTTCGACTCGTGCCTTTTCGTTAAGTGATGGTGGCGCTGATTCCCTGCTCTTCTGCTGTGCGTCGTTGTTATAACAGAGTTGGACCGGGTCAGAATGTATTTATCAGATGCTTAAGGCAATATGGCCTTCCACGACTAGAATTCATAATCGTTTGTCCGCGGGAGCACACGTTACTACCACTGGTAAGCAATTTTTATTTTTATTTTTATTTTTTTGGGATGGAGAGAATACTTCCATGAGCTGGCTAGGCTGTTCTGTGCCTTTTCGCTCTCACGTTCCCTTCTCCGCGGGTCTATGGCTTATTATGTGAATTCTTTTAATATGCGGCAGACATGATGTGTTATTTCATCTTCTGGCTCATTCAACTTCCTTTCATGTTGTTGAGCCCCCAAAAAATCAGATATGTCTTCATGGCGAAGTCTTTCATCGTGCCAGCTACTTGGCTGGCTATATTGATATGGTCTCTCGTCAAGGTACCCGTCTCTCAGTCGCTCAATCGGGAGCATACTACTTTGAGCGGGTCCGACCTCCATTGGGCGTATCTGAGCTCTATGAATAGTGCGCTGGGAGTTTGGTTAACTTTGGCGGTTAATATACCGGACTTCACAGTGGGTTTGTTCATTCTTACATGCTATACTTTGAGGTGACATGTGTGTACGTACAGCGTTACGCTAAAAATGAAAAGGCGTAAGTGTTAGCTTGAATTTTTTGGAGGACTTTGCTGATCAGCAAATTTTATACTTACAGGCAGTACATCCAGTTAGCCATTATACCCCCAACATTTACCCTCATCGGGTTTGTCGGGCTAGCTGTAACATCTGCCGGGACTGTTCTATACGGAGAAACGCTCTGGGATCCTCTCACCCTCATCGATCGTTGGGACAATCGAGCTGCAGCGTTCTTCGCTTCGGCTAGTTTTGTGCTAGCTACCCTGGGCACTAACATCTCTGCGAACAGTCTGAGCGCCGCCAATGATATGACCTCGTTATTTCCTCGTTATATCAATATAAGACGAGGTCAAGTGCTGTGTGCAGTGTTGGGCGGTTGGGCGCTCGCGCCTTGGGAGGTACTGGCGAGTGGACAAAAGTTTTTGTCATTCATGTCAGGATATACAATATTTCTTGCGCCGTTCGCTGCTATGTGCGTGTTGGATTTGGTTCTTTTCCCTTTTGAATGAGATGTACTAACCATTATCTGTAGACTGGTCTCAGATGTCAGTCTGTGTTAGCTCGTCAATCAATAAATGTTGATGATGCTTTGTAGTATTACCTTGTACACAAAGGTAAGGTTGATGTGCCATCCATGTATAGGCTGGACGGACGATATCGCTATTGGAGAGGCGTCGTGAGTCCTTCGTTGCCAGTCTCTACCAGATGGCCTGATTTTTTCTGGCAGAACTGGCGTGCGGTAGTGACGCTACTTGTGTCTGTCACGCCTGCTATTCCTGGTCTTATTTCAAGCATACAGCCAAGTGTTGATGTCAGCGGGGCACTTCGATTATTTGAGTGTGATTCCCTTTACGGGGTGAGTGAGCTATATCCGGAGGTTACTGCATACCTGACCTGAGATGAATGAAACAGTTCTTTTCAGCGCTAGTAGTGTACTGGGCGCTTTCTACCCTTTTCCCGGCCAAAGAGACATTTGTGGAAGTTACAGTGTCCTCTGATGACTCTACTGTGGATAATGACACGATAGAAGTAGAGAAGAAGAGTATTGTAGAATCCTGCTGAAGTAGTAGATAAGATAAGTAGATTAGCGTAATATGTTACCCGATTTGAGAATTCAGGGCCGGCGGCTATGAAAATGTGAGGTGGGAACTGCCCGGGTCTCTCTTTGAATGACGAGCACGGTGCAGCTGGCAGCGAGTTGGGACGATATTTGACGATTCACGACTGATAC
>RCHF01004368.1:0-14148 GCA_003987895.1 Neonothopanus nambi | reverse complement strand
TTTGTGTTTTTTTATGGCTTGTAATTTAATGTATATATTTTATAGGCTCCGTTTTACAACACCCACAACACCCTTATTCCCCCGCCTCACCCTCACCAGCCACACCAACCGCCAGCACAAGCCCCGCACCCCCTTCCCCGTCCCCGCTCTCACCCCCCACACCACCCCATACCCGGACCATCCGCACCACCCACGCCCCATCCTTTGGCAGCTCGCCCCGCGCCCCACACCCAACACCCTTCGGGCATGCACATGGACATGGGTATGGAGGGCAACACGGCGGAGCGTACGGGGGGGGGGGGAACGTCATTCCTGGATCATCTGGGCCAGGGACAAGTGGTCCAATCACCACTTCCATTACTTCCCCTCGATCCCCCGCCGTATCCGTTAGCTCAGCAGGATCAGGTTCAGCGGGGTCACCACCTCCGAGAGGGAGTCCAGCATCAGCGTATGATGGGTCCACCGGTGCAAGTACACCCAGTCCGAGAGTTAAGGCATCAACCTCAGCTTCGTCAGCAGCAGCCACGGCGGTTTATCGATGAGATAGGGGCAGGGATGATGAGTTCTTCCGTGCCGACTATGCATCCGACACCTCAAGCACAGCCGATAGGTTCTCTGTCGGTACCGATGCCGATACCCCCTGGTGTTGGAAGCACGAACGTGAACGTGAATGTGATGGGGATGGAGGGCATTACGGGGATTGATGTTGGCGTGAATGAGCTCGGAATGGGAATTGAGGGGATGGATATGGGGATCGGGATGAGGATGAGTGTTGATATGAGTATGGCGATGGGGTTGGGGTTGCCCGGTCAGGGAGTGAAGTTTGAGGGTATTCCGACGCCGCCGTTGAGAAGTCCGATGTTTGAGGGTGGGGTGCAGTAAGATGCGATGGGGTGCCCTTGTGCTCGTTTCGAGTCTCGTCGTCCAGTCGATTTGACGAACAAGTTATCCAAGAACTTTTTTTTTTCTTTTCTTTTCTTTTGCTTCATTTTCTCTCACTGTATTCACAACTCCTTTTGCTTTTTCCTTGGGCTCTATACGTGTGGTGGCCTATACCTAATCCATCGTACTATACTCTACATATTTTTTCTTTACCGTAAAAAAGGATTTATTTTTGGGTTTGCTTACTGTCTGCTATTTCGCACCCACCCATCGACATTTTACTTTCTTTTTCGTTTCCTTCTTTCAAGATTCAATCTTTCTTCCTCTCTTTCCTCTCTGTCTAAATTACTCAAATGTCGTGTCGTGTCGTGTCTTGTGTTGTTGCTACCATCAAGTGTTGGCCCCTAGTCATGCTATATATCGATATACATACATACCAATCCAATCAATCTCAATCTCAATCCTCTTTTTCTTCTGTCGTTTCTTTATCTTGATTTTCGATGGTACTCTATATTTTCATACCCCTTCGTGTTCACAAGAAAGTACTTTACTTAATTCGGTCAATTCGGCTGTTTCACTTCTTTGAGATGGTGGAGGGTTGGATACATATATACCAGTAACAATGTATGTTATTCGGTTGTTTATTACTTGTTTTACCAATGTCATACCGCAATTCTCTCTCAATTCATTTGGCTTGTAAACGTAGTGATTCTAATCACTTCCACTGAATGATATGTAGTACAATGATAACGCCTCCACCGCCTCAAACCCTTTCGGTGATATATGATATAATTCTGCGTCTACGCAGGTAAAGCGCTGCCTATTTTTCCGGACTACTTATGTGGCAGCCTGTCGTGTGATGAGGGAGTACTTATATTCGTATCGTGGAGTCTATGAACTTGAAGACCTACTGTGTTCAAGAGAAGGGTTATCCGTTATCGACATACATACTCTGCACCCCAGAGCTATTCCTCGACTTCGTTATCTCTTGGCCGGCGCCCATTGGTTACAACTCTCGCGAGGTTTCACCGAAAGGTCGAAGGGGTTAGACGAATAAGTCAATATATCACCCCCGACGATACCGAAGTATAAGAGTCGGTCCCGAAGATGTACCCGGTTTCTTACACGACACAGAGGCTCGGGCTGGTGTTGAACTGCGTTGAAATCTAGGCGTGTATGTCATATGACATGACAGTATCCTGATGCAACAATTCAACGGGCGCCGTGGCATCATTGACTTGTACAATGTACATGCCATTGGCCAAGCCCTAGCCATTCGATATGGAGAATAATCCTCACACTGACCATGGTAGTGTAGGCCGCACTAGAGACGTTAGAATTCTCACCGCTGAAAAATTCTACAACCATGTCTCCGAGTCTCCGATCGGCCTCAAGCTCATGTCAAAGCCGCAATTCTTCCGCTTCGAGCCGTGTCGAGATATCTATCTACCGCACGGCCGGGACCACGGCAGAGTCCAAAGTCCAATTCACTATGAAAATGTATTCTGGCTTCACGCACAGATGATATAGAACCAGAACATGATACTGATTCCTGATGATATGATACGTCCAAGTGTCGGTATTACATTGAACCTTGTACTTATTCCAACTCCGTGAGCTTATGCGCACTGTGGACTGTATTATAGAAGCCCTTGAGCTAAGGCTGGATGATCCGACGTACGACTCCGTGCACGAAACAATCTGGAAAAATCAGGGGTCCTCATCAACTCGACAGCATGGTCATGTATTGATCATGGAAGTAAGACGGCATATCTGCCGTTAAATGGATGAGAAACCGAGAAGCTAGAGCCGGTCGCGGGAGCAAAGGGGTATGAAACGTAAGACGTTGGAATTGGGAGACGGCCTTCAAGAACAAGAAAGAACAAAGGAGGTGCAGTCTAGATGTAGATGTAATGGCTAATTCCAGGTCATGAGAAGCATCTAAGGAGGCAAATGAACGCCTGAAAGTGAAGAAGTAGACTTGATCCTGCCGCAAGTCGGAGTTTTTTATGAACTTGCCCGATTCAAAATAAGAGTTCAAGTCGACGTGTTGATATCTCAAAGGGGCAGTTATTTCAAGATATATAGTTAGGAGTAAATTCCCGTTCGAGCAGAGATAAGTAAGTACGGCTCGACTCAATGAACACATTGTAAGCTTGAATGAGAATTCTATGCCGACAATAGTTTTCGCCTTTCGCCTTGTATCTAATGATCGTAACTAACCATAGACTTACTATCACCTCCGGTTTCGAAATTCCAACGTCAATCATTTCAATCCGATCTCCCAGCGCCCAAGGCCACGAAATGTTATTGGTGAGAGGCCCAATTCTATTCTATTCGTCGATCGTGGGTTCCACTAGACATCTAAGTTAGCTAAACTTTCTTCTCAAGAATCAATCGGTGGGTTCCGAATTGTTTTTTTTGAAATTTATAGGTCCAGAACAGATGCAAGGTGAAGGTTGAATACAATTGCAAGAGAGAGCTGATAATCATTACATACCAACGATGTCCCAAGGGCCAAGGCTCGATATGATCCCGTTCGAGCGTAAACTATTCCAAGTGTCAAATCCAGGAACAGCATCGGTTTGGGAAAGGTGAATTGTTCCTCTAGGCTCTCTTCATCGATGAGAGGATTCGTTACCCAGGACAGGATTCGCATTTTTGAAGTTACATGAGAACAGTGGGTCCCAAAGAATAGAATCAAAGAGTAAGTATCTCGAATGTACCGAATCCCGTGATGATCTTGACGAGTAGTCACCCGGGGAACGCGGGCCAACTAGCAAACATTCAAAGAGACATTCAAATGGTAAGTATCCCAACACCTTCCGCTGAAAGCCTGAAATGCCGGTATACACACTATTGACATACTAAGCTTAAACTGAGAGTTGATTGAGAATAAGATGTCAGTGCGTAGGTAAGCATAGACATTTTACTTTCCTTCAACGAATCGGATACGACCATGAAACGTGCCGGAAAAGAACCAAAGCGGGTCTTACTTAGTGAGAATGCTATCATAATAGCTTTCATATCCGTACTTAGCTTGACCAACGGAGTCGACGGTTACGGTGAAGGTTGCCAGCTGTATGGATCGCCTGCTAACAACACTTTTTTGTCGATCCCTTAGCTCAGCGGTAGAGCGTGTGATTCCAGCCAAAGGCGAATATGCTGAATTTCCACAAGGTCGTCCGTTCAATCCGGGCAGGGATCACTTATTATGTCGTCAGGGAGAAATTTTCATGATTTTTGTTTTGATATGTACACAGACAACTAAACTTCATCCGTATGTGGCACATGTCCCCCAACTATTGAAGTTAGGGATTTAAGCTAGCGTAACGCTACAGAGCTGACATATTTGTTCTTAAGGGAAGAAGACACTTACGTAGCCAGCTCTCAGTGTTAGTTTTATTGAACTTGGATGGCTACAGGAGTAGAGTTGTTACATCGTCAGGTACCCTCCAAGTCATCTTTCTACAGCAGACCCCCTGACTGCCGGTCCTCGAGGGCCGATTGGCTTGTAAAATGGACCAATCGCGGCTCGGAGCTGTATTGAAGTGGTTATCTTGAACTCCTCCACTCACATTATACTTAAGTCTTATGAAATAAGTATCGGATAGGAAGGAACGTTCATTTTATTAGATTCATACAGAAAAACAAAGTCTGTTTCTACTGTTTTTGTATTCTGACACGGGGAATCGAACCCCGGGCTATCGCGTGAGAGGCGATAATGTTAGCCACTACACCATATCGGAAGATGTAGATCGAAGGTTGTAAGCCAATATATGCCCTCACCTAATCGACCCAATCGACCCTAAAGAAGATACCAGCACTTCGAAGTTCGAATAACTTACAATTATCCCTGCTCGATCAACGATTACGATTCAACCGATACTCCTACATAAACCTTAGACTCTGGACTTCCAGATATTCAAGGATAAATCCAAAGAAATAACAAGTTTCCACGAAGTCATGGAAAAGCACCTTTACCGAGCTCGTCGAGTAAATATGAATGTCGTGGCTATCAAACCCGCTGTCCTGTATCTCATCACCATTAAACAGCTAGGCATCAATCGAGGATACAGTACTGCGTGGACGCGAGTCTTGTGTGGACCAAAGAATAATGCCAGTGGACCAAAGTTTGAGCTATCCCGTGACTATATTAGAGCTAAAGAAAGTACTAAAGCTTTAAAGTGGCAACACAGTCCTATAGTCCTCCATAAACCAGAGAGTCCCCCGCAAAGTAGACCCTTCCTCCGTCACGGTCGTAATGTTCACACCTACACCTACCACACCTACTACCCAATCCCGATTCCGGGGCCAATCCACAGTCATGTTCCCCAACATCACCCATGCCACCGATGCTCGAGCGCAAACTCGAAGCTCAACGACAATCACTGCCATGACCATGCCACCCCCGCATTCTCGTTTCCTGAATCTCAGCGATCGTGCCTTGCCTGTACATGCGCCTCAAGCTGTGGCTGAAGAGAGATCGAGAAAGGCCTTGTCTTCTTCGCTCCTCGATGTGGAGGATCAAAACGTTTACAACGTAGATCCTAGGAAGAAGGTAATTAAGTTCTCTTTTCGTTAGCTGACATTCAAATATTAATATATAAATTCTTTGCTCGTTTCTCACCTCGTATTTCACCATTAGGCATCCACCTCTCCAAAATTCCACCTACTCTACAGCACTCCTCTACCCGCCTCAGGCTGTACACCTCTCATCAGTCATGATGAACCACGTTCAACTGTCGACCTCAATTGGGGAAATTACAAAGCGAGGCAAACGGACGAGATGTGTATGATGATGGATGAGCTCGCTTCGAATGCCAAGGAGAATCGTGGGCAGGTCGAGGAGTTAGCAACGAAGGTCGATGCTCGCAGCTCCTCGAATGGACCCATCATGATGAAGAACCTCTTGAACGCATCTTCATTATTACCACCTCCCACGACCCGAGCCCCAGCTCCAGTCACGGAGATCCCAGCCTCGAGAATCCCTACCAACGCAAACACTCCCCTGGCATATCATAGCCCAGCCACCATTCGTCGAGCTCAAGAAAGAATTCGAGCACAGAGGATGACTCCCTGGCGTCGACTTCCAGGCGATGAGGAACTCGACAATTATGTCGATACCAATGCCATAGCGAGTTATAGTAGTCCTGCTACTGTTCGTCGATGTCCGGGGAGAGTACGGCGGAGCGGTTGGGACAGGAGTCATTAGTACGGTTGGTAATGAGCGCTGAGCACGAATAACTCTAATACTTAAAATCAATTCTTAAGTTGCATGAGATGGAGTGGGGGTAACCGGTGAGGCGTAACGAGTGGCTTCGTGACTCAAGCTTGAGACCCTTTATATAGATCGAATGTGAACTTGGTGTATTTGTGTAATTGAAAAAGAAATCGCATACCGGATTATGCTACAATCCCTTGAATGATCATAGTGTTGGCATTTTGTTACTTGAAGTTGTTACTTCTTGCGAAGGTTTGCTGGCGTGCCGGCACCGAAGGAGGCTCGTGTTGAAAATACCTAGGAAAGAGAAAACACGGACGTTGACATTTATTTTACACCCATCGCCCTCTCTTTGCTGAAGACTACCAAACCTCCAGTATGACACGAGACCACTCATGCATTTATGACTCCTCTGAAGTCTTTTTCCTGAATTGTTGGCATTGCAAGTCAATGAATTGAACGAGAGTTAAAGAAGCATAATGTCAGCAAGGTGACGGCTATGGTAGTCTCTAAGAGAGTAATCGAAGCGTAACCAACCGCAAAACATCTAGTACCCATCAGGCCAACAAACCCAGGCCGAAGGAGCCGGAAACATGCCTTCTATACTTTGTTCGTCAAATCCAGCGAAAACTTTGGACGTCAAAGATTCTGAAGTAGGTGTAGCACCCGTCGCCTCCGACACCGCGGTGATAGGGTTGGATGAGGTACTGGCAAAGGATACGATAGACGTAGACTCTGCGAAAAGAGGCTCGGCTTGTGAGAAGAGGGCAGGCGTGAAAAGATTGTCTGCTTGCTCTACTGGTTCATCCAAGGAAACAGTCGAAGAGTGAGCTGGTACAAAATCAGAATGACGAGCAGTAGCTGGGATTGTCCTCTCCACCCGTCTTCTTTGATGACGACCAGGTGCGTTTCCGGCTGGGCGAGAATGTAGAGGTAAGTACAGGTAATAATCACATGAAAAGCTTATTGAGACCCACGATATCTTGAAGGATACCTTCCGCCGTAGCTATCAACCATCCGGGATCTATTCAAAGCATCTAGATGTCCAAAGAGAAGGCAGGTAGGTCCACCTTCCAAGCATGTCGTTGTACAAGTGGTTGGGATTAGCACATCATCGCTAGTTAGGTAAGTAACTCACCACCATCATTGCTTGTATGACTTCCACCACGATTAAAACCACGAAAACGATTCTGACTATCGTAGAACGCGTGCCTCCTGCGTTCGTGGTCTCGTAGAACGGATTTACGAGGGTTCCTCGCACGGTGTCGCGGAGTATGACGCTCCTTCGGCGAACGATAAACTGTGTCGAATGTAACGCGAATACGACCCATGTTTAGGGGGAAAGTGTTTCACAGAAGGAATAACGAAGTGAGTATGAAGAGATAGATGAAGAAGGTAGGGAAAGAACAAGATTCGTGCATGGAGGTGCTTTCCGAAGAAAACCTTTGTATCCAAGTGGCACGAAGCTGGCCTTTGAGCCACCGGTATAGACAGGACTCCGAAGATCTTTCATGTCCACGTTGTTGATACAAAGGAACCTACAAAGACAAGGGGTATACAATTTAGACATTATATGAGCAGGAAATTGAAAGCCAGACGCACGAAGTTATACGGTCACTACATCAGTCCTAAACCGTTCAAGATGTTACTGCAATCCTTAGATAGGAAGACTACAAAAAAGGCTTCCGCGAAGGTGCAAATACTCAAGCTCAAGGCATGTCGTTACTTGGGCTTGGTTCTGTTCTCGTCCTAGATCGTAATGAATGCAGAGTGAAGGATTTTATTTTGAGTTGGTTACGAGAGCAAGTCTGAGCAAGTGAAGAAAGGAAGTCACACAATGCGTCACACCATGTCACGTGTCGGTCACATTTAGTCACACGTACCGATGTGTGACACTGACCGGATGGCGGCTCGGTGTTTACCGGACGTACCTCTCATCTTCACTACCATCACGTTTCTCCTGCGTTTTTCTCTCTGAACTAGTCTTAGAAAAGCCACCTGAACACGAAAGATTTCGCAGGATTCTCAGCTTACTGACCCTCAAACTCCCTCTTATACATGGGCTCGACTCAGCCTTCAAAGATATACAAAAATATTGACGAAGACTGCGCAAATATCTTCAGTACGTCTAAGAGGAGCGAGAAGGAGTCAATGGTGTGGTTTTGATTGGAAGAAAGAGGGGTCGTAGCATTTAATCTGCCTGGAAGCATACGCAACGATATACTTCTGCTCATTTCTTTGTGAGTGACGAATTTGTTCATTCTCCGCTGGCTCTGACCAACCAGCAATATCATGTTTAATACAGAGGTAAACGTTCAACCCTACCTTGGAATATTAGTACTTCTGGCTCATTGTGCTGCGCGGACGAAATATTTCACCTTCTCTTCATGCGTACAAGCTATCCTCCGACGTGGTGGACCCACAAGCATTTCAGGTCAAGGAAAGCTCAGAAGCATCGCATCCATGGACTCCGTTCTGCGCGGTGAAAAACCAAAATATCAAACTCTGAACTTGTGGTGGTTTAAACAGTGCGACGTTCCGGCTTCTCATTGATGAGTATTGGTACAGAATACAACAGATAGATGCGAGCAAGAGTACAATGTGATTGATATAAAAGATGGCGCACAGCGATATAGCAATGGTAATGAATGAAGAGTCTCAGTCAAAGCAATAGTCCAGTCCTTCGAGAATCGAGCCTTCTTAGTCATCAGAGAATATAGACAACGGACGACTCAGTCTCGCCGAATCCGGCGACCCAAAGGGTCTAAATCCACCAAAACTTATCGTCCTTGATCTAGCCGCATCGCCATTGGGTTGTGAGCCCGAACGTCCACGTTCAGATGATCGTGACGTGCTTGCTGCAGTAGCGGGTCGTGGTACGGGACTCTGGAATGGATCGGGTAAGCTGAAGTTGTCCGGTATCGGTGAGAACATCGTTTCTGGGTTCGAGGCATGATTCCCCGAAACGGCTTGGGTGGGTGTTGGGGATCCAGAAATTTCTGGAGTATGTGGCATAATTGGAGTCATTGGGACGAAGCCCAACGGAAGCTCGTCATCTGGCAGACGGATGGTGATGGGATTGTTTGGGATTGGGGTGGATGAGGGAAGAATAGATACGCCCCGGGTTGCTTGGGAGATGATGTCGTTGGGTAATGCGATAGGCCTGCTCGCATCTTCTGGTGAAAGAAGTCTCGGGTTTGGACGACCAGAGCTATTTGTTGTGCTATTTGTAGGAGTCTGGGACTGAGCGAAGACCGGGTCAAATAGCGCTCAAATATTCCTTATTTGGAAAACGTACTGGGGGTTCGACTTCGATTTTGGGCGCAGGACTAGAAAATGAACGTCGCAGCTGTTTCAACCATGCTATTGGCGTTTTCGTACGAGATGGTCCTGCTTGTGCTGAAGGTTCCCCTGGTGTCGGTCGAGATGCTGGTCGATCCTCGGGTGCAGGTGCCGTTGGCGGGGCTTGACTTGCAACTTGCTCTCGTTGAGATGGAGGTGCAGGTGCAGGAGTCGGTAATTGAGAACGCATCACTTGATCCTCAATCCTCTGTGCATTCGTGGGCGTATCTGTATGACTAGAGGGTTGCGAAGTGGCTTGCAATGGTGTAGGCATGACGATTTCTCTGCGTTCACGAGGACCGCCATTGACTCGTGGTGTTCGGACCCGGAAAGGACTGGTGGGACGCCGGGCACTGGTATGTGGCTAGGTAGCAAAAAGAGAATGGGCGTTCTCAAAAAAAGAACAAAACAAGTAGAAAGATAGGAATATCACGGAGGCGGATTGGGAATACGTTGAGGACGTGTGGGAGTAAAGAGGGAGAGGAAAGGAAGAAACGTACTTCGTTTGGAGGATGATTTTCTACGCTCGGGGGTGCAACATTGCGCCAATCATCGCCTACTGCTCCGGAAATAGCACCACTAGGTGTAGCGCTCCGCTCGGTCCTTCTCGGAAATGTATTACCACTATCGCCCACCTGCCTTCTTTCCCTGTAATCACCTCGATCTTCCCTCGCACCAGGGTCCCTCGGCGAACTCAGAAGATCATATTCCGAGATTCTTGTCGAGGCACGAGAGATGTTTGAATATGTTCTGTCTCTTGCGGCACTGCGATCACGAGTTCCCTGATCATAACCGTAACCGCCACTGGTACCAGGTCGTGGTTGAGAAGGTCCAGGAGTCGTTGAACGCACCGGAACGAAGAGTTCGTGTGGTGGAGGCATAGGTATATAGCCATTTTTGCCGGGGGTCATGGTAGGAATATAATTATCCGGTGGAGGAACGATCGAGTAATGGGACATGGATGGGCTTGGGGGCATTTCATGCACCGGAATGGGATGGATGTCTTCGGGGGAGCTGCCTGCAGATTCATGCTGAGAGTTGACACCGTTTTGGCGAGTGGAGCGAGATGGAGGTCGCTGGAAGGATGGAGCGGGGGTACGAGTTCGTCTGGAGGATATAGACTGAGTTCGCTCGCGGGTTCGGTTAGACGAAGGTGGTCTGGGAGGTGGTTGTGGTTGCGTGGGAGGAACTTGAACTGGCGTTGGTGTTGTCAATGTTGGGATGGGGGGTGGAGGTGCGTGTGGAGCGACATCGGGAACAGAGTCTCTTCGTGACCTACAATTTGAATTAGTGTACATAAAGAAACGAGCATGAAAATGATACACACTGTCTTGACGTTGGTCTCGCCCGTTGGGTAGATACTGTTTCCACTGAGCTCGCATCATCATCCTTGGAGCTTGAGGGTGTTCGGGTCAAGCTCGTCGCTCGTCTCCGAGTAAATCGGCGAAATAGCCCATTTTCGGCCTGAGCTGTCTGCAATCCTTCTCTAAAACCGATGTCCCAACCTTCTTCCCAACCTTTTCGTAACACCTTCTCGGCCTCTAAAGCCCGCACTCGCTCCTTTAGTCTGGAAGCATTGTTCTCGGCTTGAGCGCGAGCTTGATCCACGCTCCTGACCACCTCATTGGCTCGGTTAATTTCCTTCTGTGCTAGATCGAGCTGAACACGATGTAGCCTCAAGCTCTCCTGCGTCGCACGTAGCTCAGCCTCTAACTCGGTTTTCTCTTTCGCAAGAGAGGCAAACCTGGCGAGAAGCTCTTCTTGCCGGGTCTCCAATGTGGCATTGCGAGAGGTGGCCGTTGTGAGGCGTTCGTTGGTTAGCAAAAGCAACGCAGAAAGCGAGCGAGAGGAGTGGCGTGAATGTGAACTTGAATGAGGGGGATCGGAGTCTTTGACGCTTTCTCGTTGAGGTGGTTTGAAGAAACGAGATTGTCGGACGTTACGCTTGACTGAGTTGCTTGGGTCGCGACTATTCGAAAACCAGGGGAAACCAGAGTTCCTCGAGTCCGAAGATGATGAGCTCACTTCTTGACCAGCATCGTTCGGAGGATAATTCGCCCTGTACAAATGTCACTGGCAGATTAGTAGTTTTCAAATGCGATGTCGGCAGAACGTACGGATCTCGCGGATGAAAATCCATTTTTCATCAACCGATTGAATTTCGCTCCACAAAGATCGCAGGGATGATTGACCAAATGAAAAGCTATAGTAGCTGAGCTCGAATGAAGCAATGTTCAGCGTGGTGCTGGAGAATATCTATACGCCGCATGGAGTGAGCGCTCTCATGAAGGACCTAAAAGCAGATGATGATGATAAGCAAGAGCGTTCACGGTTCGGGAAGCAGGACAATGAAAGTATATAGACGAGAAGTGCCGGCTACACGTGTTTTGTGCATGTAGGCCTCGCCGGCAATCGGGACCATCTGAGCACGAGGCCTACGCACCTTGAAGCGTAGATATGAAGTTACGAGCAACGGAAAACGTGAGGTTGTTGAAAGAGCTTTCACAATGATGCCAATGGCGCTTTTCTGTTCGACCTGAACCATGAGAAAAGGTCCGAGCCAGGGGCATTCAATCGGGGAGAACTCGGAGAGGTCGGTCAGGTATAGCGGCCGAAGAGGAAACCAAGAAGAAGGTTCTGAATAGATGAGAGCATGAGAAACGAAGCTGAGGGTGTCCAATACCGTCGTGCTGTTCATAAGTAAAGAAGAAAAAAATACCCGGGAAGCGCCCGCCAATCAGTTGGTACTCCGGGCGCTTATGTAAAGTAGGCGCCCAAGGGACAGTCCACTACTGTTTATTTACATCAACAATATACTAATTATATTTCGAGCGAACGACTATGGGTCAGGACAGTAATAAATAGAAGTAGCATATAGTCCAAAGAGAATCAGAATAGATAGATGACACGAAGAACCTATACAAAAGCATCGGTGTCTAGTGTCTAAGCCGCGCATAATCAGACTTGAACTTTCGGGCGAAGATCACTCATGCTATTATCCGCGCTAAAAGTGTCTTCCTTGAGGTGGCGTCCAGGGTGCACAAAATTGTACGCATAGATGGCGAGAACCACCATCGTTGCATCGAAGACGTCTATAATGGCAGAAGGGTAAGAACTAGTGAAAGGAACAGTGAATAGCTGAGAGCATACTGAAGAGCCACTGCGTAGTAATGACCTTTCCTGTGAAGCCGTCTGCTAGTTCTATGGTTCGGTAGACAGCCCTAATTACAGGGATAACAACAGTTAGAGCTTCAACGGGGCATCTAGTGTGACCGAACTTGCCTAATGAACAAGCAGATGGTGTTGAAAGCGAGTGCGTAGACCATGACCTTGAGTCTACTGTCAAGCTCCTTGCGTTGGCCGTACGGACCACGAACAGGAGCATCTTTGGAGTGGCGCCAGAAGAACTCAGTTGCCAACACCATATAGCAGCATATGACGCCTGGAGGGTATTTTTTAGTACGAGTTGCAGTGAGATGGGTAAAGAAAGACTTACCAAGCTGAAAGATGATTCCGCCAAGCATGATGTTCGAGCCCTTAATTCACGAGTAAATACAAGTTGGGTAACTAGGATAAAGGCAAACGCACAGGGGTAGTACTTTGGTTGCTGTTGGCTTCGTTAGACGCCATGCCTCCTCCTCCAGCTTGAACAAACAGAGCGATGAAGTCCTGGAACGACAGCGATAAATGTCTAAGCTCAAGGTAACAAAAAAGCGAGAAACTTACACAAGTGAAAAAGATCTTGGTATCTGTATAAGATGAGTTGAGGATTGTGAGATACGCGGGATCACCGAAAACGTACATGTTCTAGGACCAAGACGACTGTATGTGTCTCCAAGCTTTCGGATGATCCTTCCCAGAATGACGAAATTGGCTGCAAGAAGGGGGGTCGGCGCGATAATTGTGCAAACAATTCTGGGGAAAAATGTAGTAGTCAGAGGCTGAGTAGGTATTCGTCGGGAGATGGCTCATACTGGATCGTGGAAGCGTTGCTGTTCATCACATTCTTGCTCGACCAAAGGCGTCCGGACCATCCCAGAATCTCGAGCATTCCACAGAGAACGACTGTGTAGAGCAAGAACCACCGGCGGTAGCTAATGGCCTGAATGAAGTGCACCACTTCGGAGATAGACAACTCGTCAGAAGAGAGTAACAAGGGATAAGGAATATAATCTATACTTACAAGTGCTGACCGAAAACAGGACAATGAATATGACACAAACAGAGAAGGTAGGAGTGTAACCATAAGGCGAGCCAGTCTGTGTGTCGCTTCCCGACGCGGTTTGATTCGTGTTGGAGTCGTCACGGCGTAAGACTGAAAGAACAGAAGTAGAGTACGTGTCTAACATACTGTAAAGAGCTAAAAGGAAGAAGATGAAGGTAGAAAAAAACGATGACTGACCTGGCCTCCAAGTGTCGTCTTTAAAAAGGATGATTAGCCACATTTCCGCAGCTCTCAAAACGTCTTCAGTAAGACCACAGCCAATCTATGAAGGTTTTCAGGTTCAATTTGATGGAGGCGGGATGTCCAAGCCTCAAGGGTTGATTAAAATCATAGGGATCGTTGTAGGATGTATATCAACGTGAATGCCAGTGAAAATTGTGACATGGTAGCTTCCGACATTTGAATTCGCTCATCATCTGTAACTTGAAATGTTGTATGCTTAGCATACAGAGCAGGTTCGTACTAGTGAGAAAGG
>RCHF01004367.1:0-11466 GCA_003987895.1 Neonothopanus nambi | reverse complement strand
GTCGCTAACTGCACGACGTAGCATTGAAAGCCAGTTGGCCTACGTATCTGGAGTGGACGTCAGTGCCCGTGTACCGAGTAACCCTCGCGATGCCTCGCCCGTTACTCTTTCGAATGTACACACAGAATTTGCGCCGTTCTGTTTCCTGATTTCCTACAAACAGCCCGCGTGCCGCCAGGAGTTACAAACAATCTCGATCTTCTCCGACTGCGTCAGAGTCTGTGCTTACTTCTTCTGTCGTATCGCAGTGTCTGATATTGTTTTTCTTTAGGCTTCGTTTTGACCAACGAATTGCTCCGTCCTCTGATTCTGAGTAAGCTTTTTCTCGTCTTTTTGTGGTTCATTTTCTGTATCAGTTTCATGTACATGTGCATGTTAACGTCTCGTGTTCCTCATCTTTAGCGAATTGCCAGCTCCAATCGATATGCTCTCAAAGTTCTCCCGCACCAGCAAAGAGAGGTTAGCTTTTTGTTTCATGTCCTACTCTGGTCCTTTTTCTGATCCCTGACGCAGACGTGCCTCCTCGTCTTACGAACAGTCGACGTTGTTGCCTGCACCTGTCTTGATTGATGAGGGTTCGGAGGACAAAGACTTTGTTCTGGTGAAACGAAAGGACTCTGCCAGGAGGACGCCTGTTCCCGCCGGTCGTCTTTCTCCCTCCCGCTATTCTGTTGTGGACGACCCTGCTATTAGCCCTACTGGCTCCCCTGAACCTCGTCAACGGTAGGCGCTGTTTTCTGTCCTGGATGAATCTATTCGTAACATCTCTGTCGCAGCGTGAAACCCGCTGACTCTGCTATTAGGAACCCAAAAAAACTTGCACTCGCGTCAATTGCTTCAACCTCTCCCTTGGACGTGTCAGCTGTACGACCGTCTTCACATCGTTCTCGTCGGTTAGTGTCACCTTACTTTTGTGCCTTCTTTATTCACATCCACGCCTATAGACGTGACCGTATGTCTTTCAGTGATGACGACGACAGAGTCGACGTGTCTGAGAGTCCCGCCGCTGGATCATCTTTGTATGTGTGCATTCATGTGTATCTTTCATCTCCGTGATTTGTGTTGCAGCGTCACCGAAGAAGAGGAACCGATATGGGTTCATGTCAACCGTGCTCTTAAAAGGTGTTTTCTTTGCTTTTCTTTGCTTTTTTCCTCTCCGTTCACCTTTTGCTTCTCGTGAAGGTCCCGTGCAAAAGAGGATCTGAAATCAGCAAGTGCCTCAAATGAACAACCGTTTGACGGCGATTGGTCTGTATTTCTTCTTCTGCTGTGGTCGTCGTTTTCACTTTTCTTGTCGTTGGCAGTGTGGTGGTCCGTTCTCAGCGTAAGAGTGCGCCTCGTGTTATTGTTCCCTCCGTCTCTTCCCGCAAGACGCGAATGCCTGAATTGAGTCCCCCGCAGAGCGGTGTTCGCAAGATGCAGCTACGTATTCCAGACGACCCTCAGTCGCCTGGGCTACATTCCAGACCCCCTGTATCGCGCAGACTTCCAGTTTCCCCTCCTAGAAAATCGTCTGTCCCTGAACGGCCTGACGTGTCCCTTCCCTCTCCTCGCAAAAAAGGACAACGCTCGCTTACAGTTGCTCGCTCTACGCGTACCCCTGTCTCCGAGGACCTGTCCACTCTCCAACCTGAAGGATCTGTGTCCGGAGATACATCCACACCCTCGCGCGGACGAAAGAGACATTGGGAGGAGGCCTTTTCCCCGGACGGCTCATGCCTCGATCCCCGTTCTCCTGGGATAGACAGGTCTGCTACCCGCTCTCGTATCACAGGATCAACTTCGCCTCCAGATATCAGGTCCCGGCCACGTCGCGCTCTGTCAAACGCTTTCTCTCGCTCGCAGCAGATGTCTCCGTCTGAATTGCCCGAAGACGTAGAAGACACGCGGTCCGTTTCCGCTGAACCTGTCTCACTCGCAGAAGAGCCTCTCTTTGATACTACCATTGCTGTCGAAGGCTGTTTGTCTAGAGAGCTGATGGATGACGCCTTAGTTCGCACTTATCGAAGCGTGAAAAATCTGAAACCGGTATCCGTTCACGTTCTGTATCAGACTGAAGCACCCGGCAACGACGCCTGGATGAGCTACTCCGATGTCATGGATAGCCTGTCAGTGTTCGAAGGAAGGTACGTTCTGTATGTTTTTACTCTTGTCCTTCCTTTCTGACTGCCTTCAGGAGCTTGTATGAAGGAATCACGTTCCAGAACCTCGGTGTCTATATAAACCCATCTAGAGCCGACCCTTCTATCTGTCAAGCTATCAAACAGAAAGACAGATGTAGAATCGTTGTCAAGGAGCGCAACACTCACGTCGCGCTGTTCATGTCTCTCGCAGTGGTTGAATCCTCCCATCTGATCAATGCAGTGGAGGTGAAGAACCTAGGTTTTATGAAGTATTTGAAAGCCCGTCTCTTCCAGCAAGAAGCGCAGCGCGCTTTCTCTTTCTTTGGCCACATTCTCAATGTGAACACCCTTGCCGCCCCGGTGTCTGACGATATAGTTTCCTTTGCAACTCGTTCCGAGAAACCACAGGACCGTACTGATCAGTCGACACATTCTGACAACAGACCTTCTGGTGAGATCTTCCTTTGATCACTGGCATGTCTCGGTCTCAGACATTCTCTACACAGGTCCTTCTACATCCGCTTCGGCTGCGTCGAGCCCCGGGAAGCACAGATTCTCGGTGTCGCCCTCGAAACGCGGTCCCGGTGTTTATCCTTTTTACGTACCCTCGTTGGCCTGCGCTTCCAATGGTGAGTTTTTGTTCCGCTCAGAGTTCTTGATCCTCGTGCTTGTTCTGACCTTTGTTTATAGTTCCGATCTATGACGGTAGGCGCTCTACGAACGGCTTTAAATTCGAGTTCAGGGATCGAGATCTCAGAATGCTCGCGAATAAGGAGCTGCCACTTTATGGTGGAGGTGGTCAGGAGCTTCCTTCCGAAAGTGTCGTTTGCGTGGGATATACTTCACAGACATATGAACCGAAGCAGCCTCATTTTATGAACGTTCCCTTCATTCATAGCTTTAACATTCAATTCGCTATCTTGTTAGGTATACCTGCTACTTCATAGTGTTAGTTAGTCGAGTGTCCGTGTATTATCTACTACTTTGCAACGTATTTCGTTTCACCTGATATTGCGAATCCCAGCGTGCTCTCGCCTGTACGCGCGTTTTCCGGTAAACACTTCTCAGATAACGAACGCTAAACTCTGCCTAAGCACAGTCACTTCTGGCAGGTTGGTGACGGTTTTCTGGGCCCTTTCATTCTGAATATATTTACGACCGTTCTCTCTAGGGACCATAAGCTAATGCAGCTCCTTCCTACTATTTTCTTCGCTCTCCTACCTCGTGGTCTTATCCGCGTGTGTCTCAACTGTTTCTAGAGTCTGTACCTTGGGGTAATTTCGCTGCACCTCTACCCTTTTTCACATACGATGCCATCGGTTCCACAAATACCAGTGCATTCGATATGCAACAAACAGAACCGCTACCTTTCGCCTTTTTTCGACAGTCGGTCGTATTTCTTTGTGAGAAACGTGTGTTACATTCAGACTACTGCGACTGCACATAATACGGCTCTCTACATATCTGATACTCCTACGTCGTTCTGGTCAAAAAGTTAAACTAAGCTGATTCAGTTCTTCTGTCTTCTGCATTCCACTGTTGTCTGAATGCATCTGTGTGCCACTGAGTCCCCATGGGAACTAGAGGAAAAGGTTCGCATGGCCGCAGGTGAGTACAAGCCGTACTGCAAAGGAAACAGGAGCGTCGTTAGAAATAGACATACACTTATAGTTTTTTGCAATACATACACCATAAAATGCTCTCGTGCGTGAAATCGATCTATCTCGGTTGTGTTGCGTGGCGTTCCGATGCAATTGACAGATATCACTATCATGGAGTATTTCCAGTAGACGGTATTGCTGTTGCGGGTACAAGTCGTCCCATCGCTACACTGACTCAAGTGAACGTCAGTTCCTCCAACGACTACTACCAACAGCGCTTCTGCTCGTCCCTCGCTGTCACAGAGACCGTCCAATCGATAGGTGGGTGCCACGAATGCGTATGGAATCCAGCCAGAGTTTTTGAGTGCCTCTCCTACTGCTGTGTTCCATCCGCGAGGGTGAGGGTCGACTAGGAGAGGAATTTTGTGAATGGTCGGGCTATCGTATGCGAAGTAAAGGATCTTGAGTAATTTTTGACCTCCCTGCCGTTCTGTCAGATATGAATGTGATTGACGCAGTAAGAGACACTGTACGCGAGGTTCCAGTCCAACGAATCTTTTGACGCGAGAGACTACCGCTGCTGAATTCATGGTGGTTGTACAAGTCTCTAGAAGCGAACACGGTTCGTGCTTTGCTTGACTTATAATGGCGATTGAAATGCTAATTTCAGCAGAGTTTTCGGAAAAGAAAAATACATGCGCTTTAGTAAACGCCGTCCGAGGTTTATTTGACTTGTACTGCGGAAGTATACTCCTGACCAAGGCGCTCTCTATAGCTTTTCTTGTTTGACAGTGGCCATTGAGAAGCATTGTTATCCGATGTGGTTTGCGTGTTTAGATCGACGCTTGATTCTTTATGGAAGGAAGGAAGGAGTGCACTGTACTGTAGAATTAAAGAAGTTACCGGCAAGTAACCGGTTAGAAGTTAGCACAGCTTATTTAATTGTTTACTCGTCACAACACGCAAAAATACGCGACTTCATCGTATGAAAGTTGCACTTCTCTTTCTGCTCTACGTGCACTAACGTGTATTCTGCTACGGCCTTCTATTCTTTAGTGTACGTTTTGTTCTATATTCTCCTTCCGTCCTGCCTCGTCTTTTATCGTTCAATTCATCCACAGATTTGTCTTTTCTCCTTGTATCAACCTTACGTCGTCTTCCGCCTACAGCGCCAGTCCGGTTCGACGATTGAATTGATTGGACGTTCCCTCGTCTTCTTTCCGCGCTGGTTTCCCGTAGTTCGCCGTACTTGCAATATCTGAGCAGTTGTTGACTTCCGCGTCTTCTTCCGTCGATTTGTGCAGACGACCCTACTTTCTGTGTGCTACTCTAATCTTATTATTCGGCCTTCCCTTTTCTCTGGATCCGTTACCCACTGTTTTCTTTCTGACAGTTTCTGCATGTTCTTTGATCTCCCTTGAATACGCCTGGCCAAAAAAAGGAAAGACGCTCAATCGCTGCTCCTTCCGGCTCCTTACGACTTGTTCTTACTTCTTCTTTCCGCGCACTAGCTTCAGAGCAACGTGCCGCGTATACGTTCTGCCACCGTAGACTGTCTCGTTGCTGGTCCTCGTTCTAGACTTGTTTCCCTTGCATCTCTTGACTTCGCGTCTCCTTCCCGACTATTTCCGCATGTTCTTTGATGCTCTTTGACTACATCCGACCAAAAAGAAGGGAAATAGGCTCGTTGCTGCTCTTCTTTCCGCGCGAGAGCTTCAGATTAACCTGTTGTACTTGCGTTCTGACACCATAATCTGTCTTCCTGCTGCTTCTTCTTCATCTACTTAGATCTGTTTTGCTTTTGTCTTCTGGCATCGCCTCTCTGTCGCGTTCTTATAAATTCCAAACTTTAAGTGCGATACCTGTGTCTCTTTGCTGCACCCTATGTCGGTTCAACACATGTGCGTTTTTCGCAGCATTCTTCTGCTCTGTACTGATCCTGTTTTCGCAGGCCCGTCGACCTCAGGGAGCCTGCCATGCGTCATTCGCACCCGGCGGTTATCTTAGGACCGGCAACAGCGAACCGGGTCAATCGTGATAATCGTGCTTCTTACCTTGCTCGAGGCTCTCGCGTGGAGAACGTGCTGGATGCTTTTTTGACAAGAGACCAATACGGCTCGTTCCGCGAGATCCAAGCCGATACTGGCACTCTTATTTCGGGCTCCATCGCGCTTCAATTCTTTCAGAGAACCTTTCCTCCTTGGCAGTCCGATTTGGATCTCTATGCTCCCCTTCAATATAGCGATGTTGTCGGTCACTTTCTCGAACAGTCTGATTACGTGTTTGCACCTACCGTCCGCCAACAAAGCACTTTCGATGCAGCGTATTCAGCGAGTCTAAAGGTCTTTCTCATGAGAGAAGCAGGCGTGGTTGTATCTGCTGACAACGAACCAACCGTTCACAACTATCCCTTCAGGGGTATCATGGATGTATGGAACTTTCACCGGCGCAATCACGAGGAGACGAAAATACAGGTTATCGGCTGTGTCAACGCACCTGTCCAAGTTATTCTCGGTTTTCATTCCAGTACGTTTGTTCGTCGATTTGTACGATATTGTTTCTTATTATTCTAACTTCCATTTCAGCTTGTGTCTTAAACTTCATAAGCCATGTGAAAGCCTACTCCGTCTATCCTCAAGCAACATTCATCGACCGTGTCTCTTACAAGTTACGTCAGGACGGCGCTTTCACAGAAGCTTCCCGCGATAAGTACGTGTCTAGAGGATGGACTATGTCCTCTCTGCCATCGGCACATTTGGTTCTGGATGAAGATTCCGAACTTAATATGGTCCGCCACCGGAAGGTCGGTGACCATCTTTGCTGGGTGATCGACCTTCCCGTCGATGATAGGAAGGAATGCTTCAAACAAAGTGACTGGGTTGATGTTCATTCTTGGACTCATACTTACGACAGAGAAGGAATGAGAATCGTTATGTCATCTCCCGCGTCTTCGACTTCTTACCCTGCAGGAGAAGATCTTGAGCGGCTTCTTGTCTATCTTGAAGCAGCGGAGCCTGTATCGTATGTTCTCTGTCAGTTTCATGGTGTGTTGCACTCATGTATTTCTCACAGTTTGGTCCCACGCGTTTCGTCTATTCTTGTTGCAAAAGTATCGAAATCGGATCCTACGCCAGCGGTTAAGGCTTTTGCGAGGCAACTTAGACGTTGGTTTTCCCTAGGTAACATGGAATACCGCCGATACAAGAACGACGTGAACGCGCTGCTGCCCTTCAAGTTGTTCAACAACTTGTGTTACTTGTTTATATGTGATCCAGATGCTCGTGCAGTATGTCTATCTGTGTACACTGTGAACTCGAATTAACGGTATACCTAGATCAACCTGCTCTTAGACCGAGACGAAGCGGGCCAAGTGTATTGTACTGTATACATTGAACACAGCCCTGACGCGAACGCGATAATTGGATACTGGCGGTCAACAGAGTTTGTGAATAAGTTATGGGATTTTCACATCCACTTGTCGCTTTTCGTTAGAGAGCCAATTTTATCTCGATACCTTGCTGTGTAGTTCCGTGCCCAACAATGCTGTAACATCTTGCAATCTTACGTGTACGCTGTAATCTTGCCGTTCGATATTCTTGCCATCCGAACATCCAATACAAATGTCACGTTTTATCTATATCGGTCCCGGTCTTCCTTCCAACGCGAGCGCCTGTTACATCGAACAGAATAATACCTCTCTTCACTTAAAGCCGCTTCGAGTTCGGCTGCTTCCTCTCTTGTCTTTGTCCTGTCTTGTTCCCTGTATATCCAGCAATCCAACATGAAGTATCGTTTTCGATTCACTGCGCTCTGTTTCACCGCTCTTGCAGTATTGTTCGCGTCAGCTATGTGTGTGTCGCTCTCAGGTAAGCACAGGCTCGTCTTGTGTTATCTGTGAAGGGGTGCTGAGGTCATTGCTCCAGGTGTTGTTTGCAATAAAACCACTCCACCGCATTCAATGTCGCGAGTGCGTTCCTTTCTTCGCTGGCCTATAATCATCTGAACCTTCTGGGCTGACGTTCATTCGCAGATGCGTACCTTGCGCCTGCCCAACGTTTCATTCGATAGTGTGTCTGCTTTTCATGTCCACCTAGGTGCGTTCTCTTTCTCCGTATCTGCTGTCGATTCATTGCTCACATTCTCCCTCAGATCCTGTGCACGCCCAGAAACTGAAAGTGGACTTTCCAGTCTACCAGGAGCATACTCTTATCTCCGCTGTCACGCACTCTGACAGTAACTACGACGCAGGCTTTTCTCTGAAGTTGAAAGAGGACTGTCCTGTAATCATGCCATGCGAATTAATATTCGTGTCTTCTCTGTTCACACTGGCTCCCGGTGCCGGTTTTTGTGAATATCTGTTTTGTTCGTGCTTTACTCACTTTTCTGACGGACCTCTCTGTCGAGTACAGTCTACGTTGCACCGTCGGCTTCTTCAGAGAAAATGCGTATACGCTGCCTACCCTGTAAACGTACCCCTTTTTCTGTCTGGTTTTCCTTTTCATCAGGAAATGCTCCGTCTTTGGAGTTCCTACGCTCGTCTTCTCCGTTCGACAATGCTTAGACACGACTTCCGCGCACTTATGTCTGTGAAATGTCACAAGCTACTTTCTGACGTCTCTTGGCACGTGTTAAGTCGTTTCAGAACTATCCTTGTGGCCTTCGGTAAGTTCTTCATGGCCCGACGGTGTATAACCTGCGACCACTGGCAGCTTTCCGCTGAAAAGTCTTTCTGTTGTTACTCGACGCATTCGACTCGTGGTGGAGGTGTTCGAGGTCGGCGCCGGCCCGCTTATGCGCACATGCAGTCGTTCTTTGCTGCGACTCCTCCAACCTCTTCAGACAATAGCTTATCCAGTTCCGAGTCCTGCTATGAGAGCTCCGATGTTCCAGGAGCAGCTTTTGCAACGATTGACTTTTCGACACCTTCGTCAACACCCAAGTTCTACACCAGTCTCCCTGAATTTAAATCTGTTCGGAGTGAGAAAAAGAGCGACGTACGTCAAGACATATATCATTACCCCACACCACCTGCGACGCAAGACGTACATGTCCGCGCCGTTGTCGAGGTCCCACAAACCCCCGTTTTCCGTGTCAACTTGAAGCAGCCGTCCGAACCCTCGCTCTCACATACAATTACCACGACCCCCCCTTCTAGTCCCACAAGTGTTCGGTCCTCTAGTGAGCTGGGTGACGCAGAGCAGCATACGTTGCCTTTTGAAGCCATATCCGAAAGACAGAAAGATCTCATTATCACTGATTGGTGTTCCATGTTCTCGAAAGAAGCAAGTGAAGAGGCTGGTTGTGCTGTGTGTGGCCAGCTAACGCCCACGAAAAAACTCTCCAAGCTGAGAGCTGTCAAACGTCTTCTCCACATCTTAGAATCTCCCGGTGTCACTAGACTTGCGCGAAAGTCGTCCGCGGAACCTATTCGTGAACGAAGCGGGCCCGTTATCGACCATCGTTGTGACCGTATTTGTGACTTTTGCAGAGCGGACATCAGGAATGAAAAGGTCCCGAAGTTGGCGCTCGCAAAGGGGTTATGGCTTGGCGAAGTCCCACCTGAACTGAAAGAGCTACGTTTCTTCGAGCGTATGCTTGTTGCTAGAATACGTCACAGTAAGTGCTATGTCAAGATATCTTCGGGTGGAGCGAAAATGGTGGCAAATGTCATCGCCTATCCGAATCCTATGAAAAAGATATATGATGTCTTACCGCCGCCAAGAGAAGATATGGACGAGGTTATAGCTATTCTCTTTACAGGTCCGTGCAAACCTACCTCTGCAGACTATGCTCGGACACCGCTTTTGGTGAGACGAAGCGTGGTCGCGAAGGCCCTTCAATTTTTGTGTATGAATTCCACTGAGTATCAAGACGTTCAGATATCGTACGAAAATCTCAATCAGTACTTTGAAGATAGACCGTCCGTTTCGGTGGAATACTTCAAGTCCAGTGCAACTAGAACAGCAGAAAACGTAACTACGTACGAACAAGACGGAGAAGACGGTACCGACAGTGGTGAGTGTCCCTTCATTGTCCACGGATTGGTCGGTGAAAAATTGGTGACGATGAATAAAGAACAGGTGACTAGCGTTGCTATTCACCATCTAGACAACGAAGGTAAATTCTTGCGTATCTCACATGGCGCAGACCCAGAGTCGATTTACGACAACCCTAAGCTTTATCCGCAGATGTTCCCTTGGTTGTTCCCGTATGGTCTAGGCGGTATTGGTACCACTACACTTTCTGACGCGGAACATAAGAAGTTCCTGTTAATGTATCACGACAAACGATTCCAGCTTGACCAATCTTTTCTGTTCGTCTCCTTTAGCCACGAACAAATTAAGACCACAACGACCCAAGGCTATCTCTTGTCCGAGAAAAGAAAGTTCGACGATATATCGAAGAGATTTATGAGCATTGACACAGAGCTCTTGAAAAGTTTAAGTTCTCGGTTAGCGGAGGGTGTGCATGTCGAGGCAAATACAGAAGAGGAAAAAAGTTGCTTTGCGCTGCTAAAAGACTTAGATCAAGCGTCGGGAAAAGTAAAAGGTTCTATGACGAGCAAAAAATACATGAGGAACGAGATATGGTCCCTGATATCTTATCGCGGGGCACCAACTTGGTACATAACGCTAGCTCCAGCCGATATTGACAATCCTATATCAGTATATTATGCAGGCACCCATGAATCCTTTCCTGTAGACGTGCCAGAATGGAATGAACGGAGAAGAGCAATAGCGAATAATCCGGTCGCTGCTTCCAGGTTCTTTCATTTCTTGGTCGAATCCTTTATTTCATGTGTTTTGGGTCTGGGACGGGATAGAAACGGATACTTCGGTCCGACTTCAGCATACTACGCAACTGTCGAACAGCAAGGACGGCTCTCCCTCCATCTACATATGATGTTGTGGATCCTCTGTAACTTGAGTCCACAAGAAATACGTGACAAGCTCGCGAGAGGTCTACCCGAATTCCGCAAACGCTTGTTTGACTATCTTGACAGTATTCGAAAAGGCGAGTTTTTTGCGGGCTCAAAGGAAGCAGTGGTTGAAAACCTGGAGCGCGATAAAACAGATACTGAATATACCGATCCCATGACAACGCTCCCAGTTCCTCCTCCCCCTCCTTGCTCCTGCATGAAAAGTACATCGGATTGCAGTAAATGTGCCTCCCGAACGAAATGGGACACTCAGTTTAGAAACACCGTCGACAGTGTACTTCTCCGCACGAATTATCACAGCTGTTTCCGAGCATTCAGAGCGGACGGCACGATAGACAAAGATAAATGGGCTGTGTCGTGTTTGAATAACATATGGAAAAGGTGTAAAGCTAGATTCCCCAGAACCCTCTATCGAGAAACAACCATGGACACTGAAACTGGTTCAATCAATTTAAAAAAACTGGAACCCTGGCTCAATGACACCGCACCTCTTATCACCTACGTTCTGAGATGTAATACTGATGTTACGTGTTTGCTGTCAGGAACTGCAATAAAAGCGGTGGTAATATATGTGTCAGATTATATCACGAAGTTCGGATTGAAAACACACACGATATTTGATACTATACGCTCTGTCTTTCATCGTAGTACCGAGATGCTGGATGGTCCATTGTCCCGGACAGAAAAAGCTCGTCGCTTGGTAACAAAAATAGTGAACCTGTTATCCACTAAGATGGAACTCGGCGGTCCTATGGTCGCACATTACCTTCTGAGACACCCTGACCATTACACAGATCACACC
>RCHF01004365.1:0-21895 GCA_003987895.1 Neonothopanus nambi | reverse complement strand
ATGTGACCGCCTCTAATTCATTCCGCAACAGTCACTGAGTCAGTATCATACTTAGTATGGATCGCTCACGGCGTCTATTCACTACATGCTGCTCAAATGACACCTTCCTCAGCGCAATGGGCTTTACCTTCGACGATCTGGAGCACTGATTTTCATACTCTTTCGCCTTTTCGTGGCCCGGGGGCACCACACAGTGAGGATAATTCAAAAACGATATGTCCGCCCAACGAATACTTACACAGCGCTCTTAGACGAAAGGCTTAACTCTGGGATCTCCGATTCAGGTATAGATACTCAGGGTTTGCGGGATGAATGCATTGCTGAGTTGAAGCTTGATATTGCGAGGGCGAGGGGTATGGTATGCAATGCACTTAGAGCTGTAACTCATTTCCGTTAACTTATCTTGTACAGGCCTTAGAAGATGTCGATCAAATAGAACTTGAAGGTTTTGAGCACTCAGAGGGAATAGAAAATCATTTTGGTCCTGTACCAGATGGTATGGAATATCCCGACCTCGAAGAAGACGATGAAGTACCCAAAGCTCAAGTATGTGTTGAACGCATCGTATACATAGACTTCTCTTAATTCCTTGCCTGAACAGGACGACGTCAACTTGAAATTGACCTGCGAAACGTATATGAAGGGTTCTCAATCGTGCACCCCTCCTTTGCGTAAAAGAAGATATACGGCAAGTGAATGCCCAGTTTTTTGCTTCATCATCCTTCTAATCTTAGCCGTGAATTAGGACCCATGTGTAGAAGCTCGATTTCACGATAATTCTCCTGAAGATATGTAAGCTGAATTAATACCAAAGTTAAAGTTCACCTCTAATCCCACTGAGTTACTCAGAATTTTTGTAGAACTTCAACGTCGTAACTTACCTCGACAGACAACTGTCTTAGCCGACAGAATACTGTCAGGTCTCGTGAAACGTATTGAGGAGCAGCTCACTCTATACGAGGAATGGCAAGAGCAACGTTTCCTGCTCTCAGCGGAACCATTAATTCACCAATTATCTAACCATAAACTGGCGCATGCCTCGCCTCGCACTATCATTTATGCCCACTCTGCATCTGCTGCCTATTTCGCCTTCAGCGCTAGCCAATCCGAAGGCGCAGATGATGTTTCACACTGTATAGAGCATCTAAAGCACCTCTTCTTTGCCCTCAAGTCTTCGCGGCTGGAAACAGAGTCCTATCAGACGGTGTTGGGCATCTTGAAGAAATATATTCTCGAAAAGCCTATGATGTGGTTCGCTCAGTTTTTTTCTGATGAGCGCGCTGGGTTGGAGATTTGGAGACAGGCTCTTGCGGTGGTTCCGCCTGATGACCCTGATTTCATACGTTACCACGAGAAATTTGGCTGGTTTCTGCTCAATCGTGGTGTCATGGACGACCGAGAGGAGGATTTTGATGAATGCTTCAATGTATACACCCATCTCCTAGAACTAAGCCCCTTGCATGACTCGCCTATTCGAGTCTCTTGCCTTCATCGCTTGGCTGCGCTCTGCAGTCTGAGGTACACAAGAAAAAACCGTGATTATGCAGACCTCTTGCAAGCGATACACCATGGCCAAACCGCTTTAAAGCTCGCTGAATCCAGTTCCCTTCCCATTTCCGCATCACTACACTCGATGGTCTTCGGGCAGCTTGCAGTATGTTATTCTATGAAATTTGAACTCTCAGGTGACGTCGCGGATCTGGACACTGCTATTTCACTCTCACGCAACAGTGTGAGCAAAGTGAGTCCCACCGATATCCAATATCTGACATCGCTGCAAAGGCTTTCCTCTCTCATGCTCAGCCGCTGTGTCAGTGTTGATGGAAATGAAAGCAAGCTTGAAGAAGCTGTTGCTCTGGCTCGTCAGTTGGCAAATATAGGAAATAAAAGTTCGCCCGCAATGAGAGTGTTAGGGAAGGCTTTGATAACACTTTATCGTCGTTTTCAGCGGACTTCGGACCTTGATGAGGCTATTCAGAGTCTCCGAATGGCTACATTGTACGCTGATCGATCTGGCGCTGTGATAGCTGCTGTGATAAAGGAGGAACTGGCCGTATGCTTGATGTATAAGGCTCAATCCCTTGTATCCTCAGACGGCCATGTCCTGGATAAGGGTTCTTTTCAAGAATATATAGGCGAGGCTATCGAACTTCTACGTTCAGCCAGTGTGTATGATTGTATTATGCCCACACATGAAGCTGATTGCATGCAGCTCGTCGCTGTCAATCTGACTTTGCGATACTCTGCCTTTGGTGATGAAGCAGACATAATCGAAGCAATCCGGCTGCACGAGCACTACACTACATCTGCTTTTTCACCCGACTTTTTCGCATACATGCGTCATGCTAATACCCTTGAAACCAAGTATTCCAAATCCCAGCAAGTCGAGGATCTAACACGGGCAGAGGAGCTTTATACCCTTTCATTGAAGCTTCTTTCCCCTCAACACCCAAACTACTCTGCAGCTGCATCGTCGCTCGCTCGTATTCAAGCTCAGAAGATACAAACTCAAGTTGGCATGGCCATCTCTGAGACGCAGGAGAGGAAATTACAACAAATGCGAGGACTCTTTCGGGAAGCCGTTGACAGTCCGACTTCGTCGACTTTAGACCGGTTCTCAGCCGCTACACGCTGGATCGCAGCTGAAGAGAAACTAGACCAGAGCGACTCAGTCAAAACGTTAGATGCGTATGAGGCCGCCCTGGAACTTTTACCCCGAATCGCTTGGGTCGGACTTGACAACCAGTCTAGACACGCGCATCTTTCGACGTATGCAGCAGGTTTGGCCAGTCGTGCAGCTGCGTATGCTATTGAGCTTGGTCGGTTTGAGAGAGCAGTAGAGCTCCTCGAAGCTGGAAGATCGTTAATCTGGGAACAATCGAAGCAACCTAGGATGGTTGGTGTTAAAAGTGATACTCTATCCAAGATGCACCCGGACCTTGCTTGCGAACTTCGAGCCGCTGGAATGGCATTGGAGAGTACCGATGCTCCAGATGCTGCAGGGATGATAGTTCCCGACGAACTTGGTCGACGGCGAGATATGGCGCGGAATTGGGATGAAGTAGTTGATCGGGTCAGGCAACTGGCTGGTTTCGGCGAGTTTTTGAGAGTCCCGTCGTATCCTTCGTTGGCTCGTGCATCTGAGAGTGCGCCTGTGGTGATTGTGAATTGCTCACCGAGAAGATGCGATGCTCTTCTCATTGAGAGTCCCACGGCACCTGTCAGGGTCATAAATCTGACGACCTTATCGCTTGGGAAGGTCAATACGTGGGCAAAGGAAATGCGAGAATTGGTTTTTGGGCCAGCCCGGCGCGCATTCAGGGCTAGCAGAGGGTTGGTCAGTCGGGACTCAAACGTTTCAAGATTAGATCTTGGAAGCACAGATATGACTGAAGACGAAATATTTTGCGATATTTTGCGAGACCTTTGGACACATATCGCTCAACCAATACTTTGTGCACTTCCCGAAGTTAGTATCGCCTGATTTGATATATGACTGTTCTGACATTCCTATTTGTTAGACTTGCACCCGCTTGCACTGGAGCATGACTGGGCCTCTATGGTTCTTACCTATCCACGCTGCGGGAATCTATGATGGGAGTGTATATCCTCAATCAAATGTCGTCGATCGCCTTATTTCTTCTTATGCTCCTAGTCTTCGGATGATTATTCGAGATGAGTTCGGTGGCACTGGCCGTCCGTCGCTGTCTCCTGGAATCAATATAGGTGCCATTGTCCAACCGAATACCCCTGGCTTTTATCCTCTTATGGGGACAGTTAAGGAATTGAACGTCCTTAAAGGCCTAGTCTCCCGCCATCAGACTGATTATGATCTAAATTTTTCTTCACTCGTTGGAGAAGCCGGGACTATCGAGGAATCCGTACGCTTAATGAAAGGATGTAACTGGATCCACTTGGCCTGCCACGGTATCCAAACGCCTTCTGATCCATTTAGGAGTGGCTTTCGGCTTCACGACGGGCTCCTTGAAGCATCCAGATTGATCGAGTTGGGCTTATTGGAGACGTTAGATTTCGCTTTCCTATCAGCCTGCGAGACATCTACTGGGGATAACGATGCCCCAGACGAAGCGCTTTCCTTGGCGGGTACGTTCTTGTTCGCTGGTGCCAAACGTGTGATTGCGTCGTTGTGGTCTATCATCGATGAAGACGGGCCTGTAGTGTCGGAGGGAGTGTACGCGCGGTTGTTTGATATGGTGAGTGAAGGTCATTTAGATGCGGCGGGCGCTTTGAATAGCACGATACGCGATTTGAGGGCTTCTGGGCTGTCACCATTGCGATGGGCACCTTTTGTTCATGTTGGGGTGATTTGAGACTTGTGATAATTAGATTTCTTTGGGCGCTCTTTGTTTCGTAGCAGGACTCGTCGTACACATCCATGCTTGTGTCTCATTTGGATCCATAAGTACTAGGTATTTATATATTTATTAAGTACTTTACATTTCATCTTACTCGCGACTCATTCCATGGAACTACACTTCCATTACCATCACCGCATTTCATAAAGTATCTTTTACACGTTAGTTCAGGGAAGTTGATCCAGTTTTCAGAAAACTTAAATAAGTAGCTCCAAGTGAGCTTGACGCCAGAGAGCTTCAATTGCTCTTACATGGCTTTTTCCAATCGAGTACTACCAGCCCGCATAGAAAAAGATGTATTGCAATACTGCATTGGTTCAGCCCGGGATCGAACCGGGGACCTTCTGTGAGAGCATGTAAGACAGAAATCATAACCACTAGACCACTGAACCATGCACTGATTTGTCCAATGCTAGCTCCAATGTGCTGTTCCATTAGTACATAAGTAGATACAATTTTATTGAATTGATTTAGATAAACAGCATACCCCTACGAAGCCTAACCAGGCTCGCCCTACCAGCACCAAGACCATATATTCTATTCACCTATCCATTACCAGGCGACGCCTTCCAAAACGCGCTAGGCGTAAACCCTCTCATTAAATCCCTTATAGCTCCCTTCGCACGCATCTTCAGCGGACTCTCCTCCTCCTCAAACCCGATCCCTAACCCTTTCGCTACCCTGTTCACCTCCCCGTCCTCCCTCACCCAATCTCCCTCCCTCCGTTCGGCACCCCACCACTTCCCCGCCGCTTCACGCAACGTCGGCTCGCGGTTGACAGCACCGCGAGTGTATTTTAGGAGTTGAAGTTTTGCTATAAGTCCTTGGAGGGTGTGCAAAGCGACACCTTCTGGAGTTGTTGGTATGCCTACTGCAGAAGAAGACGTTGCGGCGGGACCAAAAGGTGGTAACGGTGGCGGAGAAGGTTGTAAATAGAAGTGGATGATGAGCGGGAGGAAGAGAAAAACAAGTCTGCGGAAGAATAGTAGTGTGTCTGCCCACTATAGTAACGGACAGATCATTAACGCATAACGAACCATCCAGTTCAACTTGTAACTTACCATCACGACTCCGAACCCAACGAACCCTCCAAAGTTTTCCCAAAAATTCTTGGATTCAGAATTGAACACCTCTTTTGGAATTTTGATAACCACAGTCAAAGTCCAGTACACCTCAAACACAGCAGCAGCGAGAAGTGTTCCTATTCCCATTGTCCGATGATGAGAATGCCGCGTGCCCTTCAATGTGATTACCTGCATAAGTAAATATTCGCATCATGAGACAAATGTGAATGAGGCCCACAAAAAGTCTATGTGACGTACCCCGATGAGAGCAGCTTCTCGTGTGTAGGATAACAAAGGACCAGAAAGTGCATAAATCGCAAAATCAGTCCAAGACTTGCAGTATTCGCACGTCGCAATGACATCGTGGCCAAACCTAAAGGTCTATTCCATCAGCTTCATTCGCCGCAAAGGCAATTATTTAGTGTGCAAAACCTTACCTAACATACAAAACTCTCATCTCGAACGACCCCAACCTCGTGAGCACCTGCTCAATACTCCTCGGCAGCCCCGATGCAGGATCATCTGAGTTCTGCAGCAACAAGCTCCGTATAGAATCTGAGGGAGTTACCAGCGGCAAACGGAGTAGAGTGAAGAGGTTCGGTGGCGGCAGCAGAATTATTGAATATAAGATGAAGAGTGTATGGACGATCACAAGAGCAGAGAGTAAAGATCGCAGGTAGGGTGGCGTAGTAGCAACATTCTTGAGCGCTCGAGGAAACAAGAAGAAATAAGTTATGAGAACAAGTAATGAAGTCGAGACGTAGACAATGAGGGATGCGCCCGCAAGTTGTGCCATTCCGAATTTTGAGAAGTGAAAGATCTGCAGCTTGCATGAGTGACAAAGTTTCAAATTTCTCCGCAAGATTTATCTGGATACCTGTATTATCTTATTAGAAATTTCTATACATGAGAGCTTTCGTGGTGGAACAGAGCCAAGGAACAAAGCTGGAATTCACAGGGTCCGTGCGCATCTTCTATCTTTGACATGTGACCCGAACACCGTCGCGACTGTCGGCGTCGCGCACCATCAAACACCTCAGCCTACGCCGTATGACTACTTCAAATAGCTGAGCACGACAGACAGCAAAGCTTGGTGCAAAAGACAAGTGACCCAAGTAAGGCGTAATGTATTGTACCAGTCATACTCATACACATACAGTATACAAAGCGACAGCAGTAGAAAAGGAAATAATGATATAGAATAGCGAGACGCCATAACAGCCATAGAATGTTTACGGAACTAAAATATATTATTCAACTCCTATCAGCAAACTGCACGACAGGATCCCAAAGCAACTCACGACTTATGCTCCGAAACCATAAAGGGTACGTCCAGAGCGCTTCAACGCGTACACAACGTCGAGAGCCGTGACGGTTTTGCTATGTAACAAGTGGCAATGTCAGCTCAACAGTGGTGAGAACTCCCAAGTCATATGGCGCACCGCTTAGCATGCTCAGTGTAGGTAACAGAGTCACGAATGACATTCTCCAAAAAGATCTTGAGGACACCACGAGTTTCTTCGTAGATAAGACCCGAGATACGCTTGACACCTCCACGGCGAGCAAGACGACGAATAGCAGGCTTGGTAATACCTGATAGATCATACACAATAATCATGAGCAAAGGAGTAGCAACATCGGGACCGCAAGCGGCACCGAGCTGAGAGCGACTCTAAAATGACTCACCCTGGATGTTGTCGCGCAGAATCTTACGGTGACGCTTAGCACCACCCTTTCCGAGACCCTATCAGCGAAGATGGCGAGCAGATACTGATTAGTTTCTTTGCACAGGAGAGAGTGACGGTACAGCTCACCTTTCCACCTTTTCCACGTCCGGACATCTTGATGTAAAGTCTTGAGGAGAGTGAGGTTTTGAGGTGGTGGTTTGAAGTAGAAGTGTGTTTGTTGATGATTGCAAAAATCGCGTTTCCTTTTGACGCGTCTTTCACGTGATGTTATGCACAGAAAGTCACGTGGTTTTTATAAGACTTGTAAACTCCGCTGAGCGCTTACAAGTAGGCGCTCATGTTCCTAACATGAACTATGTACTTACTTAGTTTCGGAACCCAGGTCTGTCCATCAGTCATTTGGAATGGCATGAGCGCTGCTGATATTTCCCTTATAGTCATGCAACTTTTGGATAGTTTTACTCATCACTAGTATTTCCTTCATGTGAACGACGTACGTCAGCGTACGTCTACTCTCAGACCAGCACTTGGAGTCTTGGAATGGTTCGTCAATCAGATAACTCCTTGGACTAACCTTTCAAATGTCACTCTCGTATCATCAGGACAGCGCGCGACACACTTGACATCGGACCAGAGCATAACCCTTGTAAAAGATATCTATCCAATTTCCCCCTTGAAGGACCGTGACGCGTATAAAATATCACTCTTACGTCGACATGGCCCTCACTCTGGCACTTCTTGACCATGAACCTGTTTTCATCTACCCTCGTGCTCATCGCGACCGTTTCCCTACTGTCGTCGGCTATACCCATACCTAAACCTTACCCCGAGGAAGAAAGCGTTGATTCGGCAAACGTGGACTGGACCATCGTCGATCCTTGTAACAATGGCTGGACGGTGTCGGGGCGTTCGTATGTGAGTGAACGCACCGGTTATACGAAGTCTCTGCTTATCATTCGTTCATCTTTGCAGGATCTCAGAGCAGATCTCGTTGATCTATGTAATAACGGCTGGGTACAAACAGGTTCAAGTCCTGCAGCGGCGACTGCCGCCGTCGCATGACGATGACGATGATGATATTTCGTTGAATAACATGTATGCATTTTGATTCTACGTATCTTTGGGGCAGTTTGTACTCACATATCGTTTTGTGGTAGGGCGGTAGATTTAAGGTTTTCAATACCCGGTTTCCATATGTACATGACTGCCATCCAAGCAATCCGTCTGCCTTGGCGTTCACCTTGTATCTTCATACACCGCCTACATCAACAATAAGCAGTACTTTCGAGTCGAATCTCTTTCTCCCGTAGACAAGGATTCCATGTCAATGCACCTCATACTATTCATACCATCAAGTTCATGCATATGCATCCGATATTTCCGGCTCGGATCGCGTTGCACACTACAGTTTACTTCATGCCGGGTCAGTATGAGGATGGCATCTGGTTGGCTCGTGCTTGTCGTCAAGCATTCTAGCCCCACAAGTCAGCTTCAAGCCTTCAGCTACTATGAGAAAAATCATCAGGCTCAGATACTGAATAAATCATATTGTTATAGCAGAGAAGATAATAAGCTGATGATTGATATGGCACTTGCCTCAAGCGAGCCACTTGCCAGTGCACAGCTGCTAAATATGTATGCCGATATCAAAGCTGAATCAGAAAAGGTGAGTACTCGGGCGTTTCGGACTGTAGCCAGCGCAAAAGTTTGTTTGTAGAAGATTGACAAAGGCTTCGCGCTGTTAAAATTAGACTTTCTTTGAATCTTTCCAAAAGTTCCATCTGTTCAATTCTCCATGGGCTACTTGAGTACCTACTCGACGGCGGCTATGAACACTCTATGTATCCATAGACTTTAGGAACTTTCCTATGAATACTGGACACAGGATGCAGCACAGATATCAACAAATTTTGAGTGTGTATCGACTTTCACAGCCGCAATACACAGTGGTCCCTACTTGGATGTACAACGTACATGTTCATTGTTGGGTCTTTGCGGCTGTACCACAAGTGCAGATATAGTGGTTTTGCTGCTAATACCACCTGTTCACCCCACTGGTTGACAGTGATTGAACCTCGTAAGTATATTCTTCCGTAAGTGCATAACGGGCGTTGCTAACGATTTGCATCTTTTCTATGTCTCTAGGTTACCTAGCTATGGTAGCACTCGTGCTCACCATCTCTATTCTTGTCTTCTTCTGCCCAATGAAGGCAGGCCTTTTTGCGCGACAAAGGGTAATTGCTGCTTATATTTAAAGAGGCATATGTTTGTGAGTGAAAGATCGTCCTTCCAGTCGGATTACACTCGCTATCTGGAAATATGGTTCACATACTATCTGCTGCTCTCGCATCCGCCGCTTTCACCTCTGCAGTACTTGGCCTTCCCGCCCGGCGCGCCATGGTCGTGCATGAGTCACGCGAAAGTCCTCGCAGCTTTGCTAGTGCGGGTACACCTAGCACGGGTACTACATTGAATCTTCGAGTCGCTCTTACATCGAAGGACTCCGCTGGACTGGAGGCAGCTCTGTATAACGTGAGCACTCCCGGCAGCTCCAAATATGGCCAGTACCTGAGTCTTGACGAAGTAAGTAAAGTTCACCGTATCGATTGATATATGCGTGTGATTAATTGGGTTATAGGTTAAAGCATATGCCGCCCCTACAACAGACACAGTTTCTGCTGTCACACAATGGCTCAACCAGAACGGAATCTCTAACGTGACCACAAGCGGGCCCTTTGGGGATTGGCTCACTTTCTCCACTTCTGTTTCGACGGCCAACTCGCTTCTCAATACAAACTTTGAAACGTTTGTAAACAATGAGACCAGCGAACGTGTCATTCGCACTTTGCAATACTCTATCCCGCAGGATCTTCAACAGCACGTCGAGCTTGTGCACCCAACAACCTCATTCGCTCGATCAGTCAGGAGCAAACCTGTTATCTCGATTCCGGCCTCAGGATCGTCAAATCTCACCGCTAGGGCTAATTCTGCGCCATCTTCCTGTGACTCTACCGTCACTCCCACTTGTCTGCAAGATCTCTATGGTATTCCGAGTACGGCAGCAACACAATCATCCAATGGACTTGGAGTTTCTGGATTCGACAATCAGTTTGCTCAAGTATGTCAATGGCTTGTTGTTCATGGACCAATTCTCTGACCGTCCTGTTCATTTCCAGACAGCTGACTTGAAGAGTTTCTTGTCCAAGTTCAGACCCGACATTTCTTCTTCGACTACGTTCGCCGTGCAGACCCTTGATGGGGGCGAAAACACGCAAGGAGTCCAGGACGCTGGTATTGAAGCGGTAAGAGACATTCTCGATGACTAAAAGTCTAAATTCTGATGAAGGCCGTAACATAGAATTTAGATACGCAGTACACTGTCGGTGTGGCGACGGGTGTACCTGTGACCTTCATCTCAGTGGGCGAAGACAACAACGACGGTGAAGGTGGCTTCCTCGACATCATCAACTTCTTGAATGGCGAGCAATCACCACCCCAGGTCTTTCTGTGTTGCCCTTTTTTTGCTTGGCGAGCCACTGACAATTTTCAACGCTACCTAGGTTCTGACTACTAGCTATGGCTCTGATGAAACCGGGATGAGTTCCAGTATGGCGAAGTTAGCAAGCCCTCAGATGTCTTTCAGTGCTATTGATGAGCATATCTCTATCTATAGTAAACTCTGTAACGCCTATATGGCTCTCGGTGCACGAGGAGTTTCGATCCTATTCTCTTCTGGTATGTGATTCAGATCAATCCATTGAGATTGTAGGTTTGATACGAAGAAATCCCCTCTCCAGGCGACGGAGGTGTCTCTGGAAGTCAAAGCCAGACATGTTCAACCTTCATCCCCACTTTCCCTAGCGGTTGCCCCTATGTCACCTCTGTCGGCGCTACTCAAGGCGTACAAGAAACCGCGGCCGATTTCAGTGGTGGTGGTTTCTCCAACATTTTCTCTACCCCTTCCTATCAATCTTCTGTGGTGTCCAGTTACTTGAAGACTCTGGGTAACACTAACTCTGGCCTGTTCAACTCCTCAGGTAGAGGATTCCCAGATGTATCCGCGCAGGGAGTTAGCGTCGAGATTGTCAGTGGAGGAGAGGCTCAGCCTGTCGACGGAACTTCATGCTCTAGTCCTATCTTCGCAAGCGTAGTATCTCTCATCAACGACCAACTTATTGCCGCTGGAAAGCCTGTACTCGGATTCTTGAATCCTTTGTGCGTTCCGTTATCTTGTATTCATCGTCACCCGCTAACGGTCTTGTTTTCGAATAGCTTGTATTCGAATCCGCAGGCTTTCTTTGATATCACAACGGGTAGCAACCCTGGATGTTCGTGCTTACCCTAACCTCATTTCTGACTGTGAAGCCTTACATTTTCTTCTCGTTTCTAGGCAATACTGATGGTTTCCCTGCTGCAACTGGCTGTGAGTGTTTATAGCTCTATGAAAGCTGTTCAGTAAGACTGACTACCCCTCTTATACCTTAGGGGACCCTGTTACTGGTCTTGGTACACCTAACTTCAGTGCATTACTGAAGGCTGCTGGACTATGATTGAAAATACTGACGGAGTAGAAGTGAACACACCAGTGTATGTATGATTTTGGGCGGTCTAGGCTGGACGTTGGACAGTTATCCGTGTATATTTAGCTGTATTTCTACGTAGAAATGTAGACAATGAATGTGTTTCATTCACCACCATATTCTGTGTCTGCTGCAGGCTGAAGTCGAGTTGAAGGAGTCGAAGAATTGTGTATGTAATACATGCTGACGCGATGTGTTTAGTAATAGCTGTTCACCTCGAGTTCACCTGCACATCTTCACATTTTCACCTCGATTTCTTTGTTCTCCTCATGGCAAAGTTTGTGGCAATCTGTAGTAAGTCTGTGGCTTCAACCGTTCCACTCCTCAGGCCTTAGCGCGTATCTGCAGGCCACGTTGCTTCTCCAAAACTCGGCCAAGGTCCTTTTTGACAACCTCATCGCTGCTCAGACCTTAAGGTTTAGATCTTTGAGTTCCTACTGGTTCTTTCGTACTGTGTAGGACCACAACAATCGACGTGTCTTGACTCTTCGTTGCGCCATTGTACTTCAAAATTTCCTTCATGGGCTATGCCCATCTTGAACTCGTGTTTTTGCTCGTGTCTTAAGTGGTCCGTGAAGGCCAAAGCAGTCGAAGATTCAAGCAGTATAAGTTAGGATCCCTTTGTACGTCGCTTTTTCATTCCAATCCTTCTACCCATTCACACTCGTTTCATGTCTAGCACTCAGAACTTTGAATTTACTCCTTCCTCTGGAGTACCACCAGAGCTATGGACGATTCTTAACCTTCGAAATGGTGTAGATCTGACTCCTGAGGCTGACCGTTTTCTCGCTGAAATGGGGAATCTCGTCCTTTCTGTTCGACGGAAATTGAATGACGCTGGGAAAGCAGACGAAGCAGGCACCTTCGTCCGAATATTCAGGAATCATCTGCTCCATCTTCACGCAGGTATACTTTCCGTAGAAGACGCCAGAGTAAGTCGTCTGGTTCGCGCATGAGGACACGTGCTTCAATGCTCATTTATTGCTTTTCTGTAGGACCAGGTCTTAGTTAGCGCGCGCACGCTGCTGGGTAGTGATGAAATGGCTATTACAGACTCCCTCCAAGGCACTGCTCCAGTCGACGAGCCCGATCCGACTCCGGATGTCATGCAGAATAACTCATATACACAACCAAATACTGCAGTAAGCCAACCCGCTGAAGGCGCTTCAGCTCCTGCTACTGGCTCCGTGCCTAGTAACCTGGTTGCACATCAAAGAATGCCCAGCCCCGTCCAAGAAATAGTGCACTTGCTACCTGAAGGTCGCATGCAAGTAGGAAGGCATGGTGATGAATGGGTTGTGAGAATGCTTAGTGGCCCATATGCTGGCGTAGTGTACGGCACCAACCCGTGGCGGGTCACGTCGGGAGTTGAGAATCCAACGCAGTCCTCCTCTCAGCCACCTCAGCCTGTTGCTGCGCTACAACGCAGGGGCGCTTTAACTGAAGAGCAAATTGCCTCTGGAATTCGAGCATTGCAGACTTATCGTCGCCATCGGAGACTTATAGAAGCTCGTTCAGTTCGACATGCTCCGCACAGTTTTACAGCACCTACGAGCGGACAGAATCTTGGTGCGGCAAACTTTGGCATGGGGGAGGCACAACAAGTGATGAGTGGCGCACCTACCAGTGCTGGGGCTGTAAACACGGGAAGATTGATGCCAGGAATTTCTCGTCAAACAGGACATGCGGTTCAAACTGGGCCGCGCCAAGCGCTTACAGCGGTGTCCTCCAGCGTTAGGATATCTATGCGTGGAGCGCCTTATACAACAGCTCCTGTTCAAAACGGGAATGTGGCTTCTGCTCAAACACTCCTAAATGCAGCGTCTCAGTTTGCAGCTCCTTTTCAAAACGGGACTGTGGCCTCTGCTCAAACGCTTCTTAACGCAGCGTCTCAGTTTGCAGCTTACGACCAGGGTGTGACTGCAGCCCCTACACAAACCTTAGAAGGAGGAGCTTCGCAATATACGGCGGTTTTCGTCCAAGAAGCTGTGGTCCCTACCACCCAGAATAACACGGGAATTGGCTTTACGGTTGGAGATGAACAGATGGGACATATTCCTTCCATTTCGGCTCCCCTTCAAGATCTGAGTGTTCCTACTGCTCAGAACACTACGGGAACAGCCCCTGCGGCTCGAGGAAGGCGAAACACACTTCACGTGACAGCTTTTACAGACGGAAATGAAATTCCTGTCTCAGCATTCCAGCCAGGTTCGATCAACTCTGTGTTTCCTGACCCTCCGCCAATGTTCGCTGTTGGAGCGACCCACTCCAGGTCAGCTTCCGCGCAAGCAACTATGGCCCATACTATTCAGAATAATACAGGAATGAGCTCTATGGTTGGAGATGGACAACGCCACCGTGCCTCTTCCTTCTCGGCTTTGACTCAAGGTTATGGTGCCCCTACTACCCAGAACATTGCGGGCACGACTTTTGCAGCTCAAGAAGGGCAGAACCAAGCACTGGCGACGACTTTTCCGGACGGAAATGGAATCCCTATCTCGGCATTCCCACCAGGTTCAATTTACCCTGTGCTTCCTAGCCGTATGCCTGCGTTACCTTCTATGAATTCCAGTCATCCGGTTCATTGGGCAGAAGTTGCAACACCGACTACAGTTGCCCGGTCTGCTGCTCAAAGACCTGTTCAACAGCGCGTTCCTCTTTTTCACATTCTTACGCAAAGTGACTTCAGTGATGAGAGTGAAGAAGTGCAAGTCCCTATACAGTCATTGCCTGCTGGATTTGCTGCCCAAGCCCAAGCCCAAGCCCAAGCCCCGGCGCAAGGGACGTCTTATATTAATGCTGCCCCTGTTCAACCAACTGGTGTTGCAGTGGCACAGAACCCCCCACAAGGTCAAACTAGTATTCAAGATTATCCGGCTTCGCATGCACGTGTGCTTACTTGGCTTGAGCAACAACGATCGGCTGAATTATTCATGAACCCCGATAGCGTCGACTTCAGATCGTCAACCCAGCTTTCATCTGATGCAACTGCTCCCGTGGTCCCCCTAACACTTCCAGATCCTGAAGCAGATGACGATTCATCGGAAACAACTGAATCTAGCGGCGCTGTTGGAGACCAATTTCAGATTTCGTATCATGACGGAAATACCCTTATAGCTCGGGCTCGGACCCAGGGTCTTCTTGAGATGATGCCCGGAAACGTATCCGCGCCTCAAACTTCACAAAGCGTTACCCATGGGACCTTCGAGTCGACGGTGTGGCCTTTGGACTCCTTCGCACATGCTGTTGACAGGCAAGGAGCTAGTTTGGGTCAAGTCAACATGCCGACTGCTGGTTCTTCGAGTGGGGTTCTCCGTGAGATTGACCAGAATGCTCCGAGTGTGGGTGTTCAGGCTCAGTTACCGAAATACAATGTTGGAGAGGGTGGTAGCGGTGCTATGTAAACTGGATCTTGGGTATCGGACGTTTAGATTTTGTTCGGATTTTGTTCAGATTTAGATTTAGACTTATGATGATTACTATAGCCCGAGCGCTTGAGTAGTAGAGCTGTTGTTTTGCTACAATGATAGACACAAATGGGAATTTAGATAGCTATTTGAATGTATTGCATTCTACTTGGCTGGATAGGTTAACGGAAGCAGTGGCAGTACAAAATTTCAGAAATTTGTCACGTGCACATGTCGACATCTCTCGCCATACGAGCACCATTCCAAGTCTAAGAGATACACAGACTAATAGGTAGGACAAAAATGCGATTTGTGGCATTACTTTCTCTCAATCGACCATGGATCTCTTTCCTGTTGAGCTGGTTTCATATATCTGTTCACTAGCCTGTACAGATGATGGCTCTACCATACGGTCCCTGAGCCTTGTCTCCAAGTTCTTCCATGAAATCTGTGTACCTTTGCGGTATCAATCTATAATACTGTTCAATATCGAAGACGTCGCACGCCTGGCTACAAAATTGCAGTCCACTCCCATACATCTGCGCCGAATTCTTCATCTCTATATGTCCCTCACTCCGAGTCAGCAATTCGGCAGTGAAGACATTGCGCGTGTCTTCGAAGTTTTAGGTGTCGCTGCTCCTACCGCCGAGTCCCTGACATTCATATATTCTGATACAACAATGAGTTCGTCGGTCATTGGCAGACTCTTCCGCGTTCCTTTTCCTTCTCTCCGGGAATTGACTATTCATGGGTATTATCCCTTCCCGAGTTCGCCTTGGGTAAAGATGCCACGCTTAGAAAGACTGCATCTTAGCGGTAACCGCAATCCTTATGGGCTCATCCAGGTTGGATGTCTGAACGAACGCTTACCGACCTTGACCCACCTTAAAGTGTCAGGTCTTTTGATGGCGTGCTCATTTACCCAGGAACTACGACTCGCGCTGGATTTCTATCGTTCACATAGCGAGGTCACTAAAGAAGGATACACTCAAGAGAACGAACTTCCCTCTACGAAGATCCGTACCGCACGGTTACCGCCGCTTTTGCGCTGCATCATTCTTGAGCCAGTCTGTGTCTCGTCATGGTGCTTGACTAATATTGCCCAGAAGGAGAACGTGAAGATGATGGAGGAACTCCAAGAGATCATCCATCGCCAGAATGATTTCTTGCGGAGGCAATTTAAGCAGAACCAGCAGAGCCTATTTGTTCTGTTCAAAAACGAGTCTAAAGGCCCATACCGCTCCAAGGGAGAAGTGCTGTATGATGACTGGTTAGATCGTTTACATGGGAAGAATGGTTGTTGGGAGGATTAGTATCATTGATATAGTATTAATACTCTCACCAGCTACTCGAGACTTATATCATCCGATACATTTTAGCCATTTCAAGTGCCTGGCATTGGCTTGGCCAATGAAAGTAGTGAGTCGCCGCATTTCAGTCGCCCACAATACATGGTGTACTTGTAGCTTCGGTCTCATAGCCAGCGGAAGCCCTTGAATGGCCAGTTGAACTCCGGTAATATTGCCGCGTTGTCACCTCACGCCTACTCTTGTTGTGCAATGCCTCAGTTCAAAATTCAAATACAAAGTTCTGTCTCGGAACGCATACTTACCTCCAGAAACAAATGGGCGTCATTAAATATGTTGCAGCGTGTCGAAGCATAGCCGGCGAGCAAGTAGCTTGTTTACTTCAATGACAAGCTAATGGTACCGGGATCACAGACTACGTACGGTTGGACTACTGTTCACCGGTAAGAATACCCCTTGGCTTGGAAGTCTAACTCACTTGGCTCTGGAACTCTTGACCTTCCCTTTCGAACCTGTTGCACAAGGAGTTCAGACGAACCTACCCATCGTGGTCCATCGACGGACCGTCGTCTCAAGAGTCAGCTGTTGTTCCTGACTTTCTGACGACTTGCCGCCATTTCAACACTTGCTAAATGACCTCATCCCTGGCTTTGGCATTTGGTGCTGAAACATCTCGGATCATGGTCCTCAAAGTCAATGACAGGCTCAGAAATTGACTCGGACCTCAAAGTCCGTATGTTCCGTACGGTACCAGTGACCTGGGGGCTGGGTCCTGGTACTATGTACTACTACATATTCCTTGACTGATATCCACCCCCACGGCCGCAAGTGACGCAATGTCGCTACGAAGGGCTTCTCGAGGACGCTAGATAGGAGAAGAACCGTGACTGACCTGCCCCCATGACACGGAAATTACGCTCAAATGTGAATACTTTTTCCCAGATGTTATTATGATGCAGACGAGGCCTACACGATTCCTACGGCCGCCTCGTTTGCACGTTTCTCCATGCCTCGCTGAGAACAATTTTTTTGAGTTTCATATCATAGTACTAGGCCTGCAGGTTTCTGGGATATAAAAACCAACGTGCGCAGTAAGTGTGCTTCATTCTGTCATTTACACGTAGAGAAACTTACTATCGGCTCTGGAGATCTTGTACTGTTCTTTCCTCAGAAACATCTACGACTTCTGTCATGTGACTGGCTGCTAAAGCTCGTGAGCTAAAGCTTAGAAGCTAACGTTTACTGACTGACGTCGATGAAGTAGAAGATGTTACTTCACTGGGTTCGAAAATGCCCATTGAAATGGTATCAAGGCCCGAAACTCCGAGGGAGTGAACCTAACCTTCGCGGGAGCGTCGTTGTATAATGTGGGTGTATCATGGTACCACAGGTGAAGTGGTATGAATTTTCATTAATTTCATTGTCTAAAAGCAGTGGCCTGCGCGCAGTAAGATTTCTGCTTCGCTTGAGTTACACGGATCTTCCACGTACCAATTACCCAGTATTGGCAGGTGACGATGAGCGTATGAAGTATCACTGCAGATATGAACATCGAAAGCTTATCAGACAACCGCCGGATTTGAAATTTTTCTGAGCTGAGGCGATTCCAAGTGATCCTTGGACTCGCAGCAGCAATCCCAGCTTCGTCTCACTGCTGAACTCGGGAACGAATTTAGTTCCTAAAAACAGCGTCAGTCATATGCCACATACCAATTTGGAGATGACCGCCGTACACGTAAAATGTTCACCAAAAAGCACACGGGCTGTCTATCCACCCATATGTTTCCTCGACTTGTGACGAAGAGCCAAAGTGTCCGAATACTGAATAAAGAACTCAGCTTTTTGTTTCTAAAGCCGCCGACAGCGACGAGAACTCCATTAGCACGTTTGTGGCAATACTCATCGACGACACTGTAGTAAGGTAACGAACGATTAGGAGTTGGGCAAGAATGGATTAGCCATGAATCTGTGATACAATTAATCTAGAATGAGTAGGGACAAGCTCTCAAACACCATCCGACTAGTGGAACCACCCCTCCCCGCTTCGCCGCCTTAGTGGAAGTGGAATCCACGGTTTGCGTGACCTTCTTGAACTGTGAGGATTGGAAAGCCCAACTTTCCGAATTTTTGCGAGTTTGCGGAAGCCGGCGAAAGCTGTGAGGAAAGCAATAAGGCCTGACAGCCCTGTCATAACGTAGAACGCGTAAGGATGATTCTCTAGGCTGGTCGTCAACTACCCGATACGTTAGCGAATCGTGCAGGCAATGAGCCAGAGAAGGGACCTACATTCATGCCGAATAGACCTGCGATCAACGCGCCCGTCCCGACACCGAAAGTAGCTATAGACACCTATAGCAATCAATCGTTAATCTCGAGACCTTCACGAGTCAAAGTGGCGCCAAACCTTGAGATCTAGGGCCAGCAAGGCATTACGATTAGAATCTAGAATAAGCTCTACGATCTCTTGCGTGGACTGCACGTTTGACTAGGCGAATTTCATCAGTTCTAGTTGCAGACCTACAGGGACGAATACACACCTCAATATTTTCGACCTCATTAACGATTTCTTCCACCTGCTTGGAAAACGACTCTAGAAGTACTTCAAGTTCCTCATGATCAAGTGAGTCCCGATTTACGCCTTTCTTCTTGTCGGTGAGATACATCGCATTCAAGTCCTCGTCTGCGCGAAGGGGAATCAACCATGAGCTCATGGCAATGTTGCACTCGGATCTCACCTTGTGCAAGAACCTCGTCGAGCGCCTCTTCAACCTGGTATTTTCTGATCATCAGCGAGCACCAGGGAAGAGTAATACAAAGGCAGAACGTACAAGCTTTGCGCGACTTTGAAAACTAGCCAATCGCCTAGAGTAATGTAACAGACGTTTGAAACGGTCGTGATCGATGTCATCTTCCAATTCCGCCAACAATCCACCAACGAGATTACGAATGAACACTGCTTCTGCTTCCAGCGCGCTAAGTACCGAGAGAAGAATAGATTCCAAAGCCCTGTCACAGACCAAAAATGTTGGAAGCGAACACGTTATTTTTGAGAAGGGAACCTACCGGAATTCATAAGGCAGAGTGGACCCTTTTATTTTCAAATTATGCTGAGATTCGTTAAGATAATGTAGAACAGTCCAAAAAAAACACTCGCTTACTTCAAGATGGTACAGGAAAACAGAATGTAACCTGGAGTCTACGGAGCCATACGTATCGAAAAGCACAACGGCATCAGCTTTGACGAGGGCTCTAATATGTAGGATATTGACCTAGAAATGAGATGGGGAAATCAACCGCTAAAAAAAACGGGGGCGACGACAGGCCACGACGCACAAGGATGGCCTCTTTTCTGACAAGGATGGTGGGAACGAGATTGGGCACTCTGGAATCAATTTTCCGCAAATCACGAGGCTTTGAATGGCACGTTAAATCCAAATAAATAGCGGACTGTGATCTGGACACGAAAAACTCACATTCAATTGATGCTCAGCACTCAAATCAGATTTCTTGAACTGCCCGGAGATTGTTTTCACATTGCCTTGAACACGATACGGTTAAGCACTGTGAAGAATGGATATTAGCGGCGCGTATTACCTTCTGCGTCTAGGACTGTGCCTAAAGAACAACGTTAGATGATTGATTGGTACCAAGACATATTAGTCCAAGGAGTGTGGCGGCTTACACCGTAGCATGAGATCAGTCGGCTGACGTCCCTTCATAACTTTTTCTAGTATAGCAGCTTTTGCACCCTCCTCCTCTGCCGCAGAAAGAGCTCTTGGCCCTGGAGAGGGTTTTGCAGACCAAGAGATATTGCGTTTACTTTCACTGTTGACGGGGATAACAAGGCTCTTGCTTATTGAAAAGGAATTCAAGGGTCGAATCTTCCTCGCTTTGGGCATGTTGTTTGTCCTGAGTTCTGGGCATCTTCTCCATGCACAAAAATTTGAGACGCACGAGATAGATGCGATACCGTGTTGAGACTTTGGCAATCTCTTGGTAGCGTTGAAAACGGCTCCAGCTACATGGCTCGAGAAAGGATTTAAGGTGCCAGTATGCATGCGCAAATGGCAAAGACTGAGCCAGAATTGTCGCCGTCCAGCGTCGCAAATCCAAAGTAGTTGACGGCAGCGTCGAACGTCGGAACGAGGAGAATTCCCGTGTGACGATCACGCGTAGCCGATAGTCAAGTGACAGGTCCACTGTGTATGTAAGTATAAGTATCACACCCACCCCTTCCCCACAGCCCGCTTCACCGGCAGCTGCCCCGCATTCCGATTTCCCCAATTCGGTGAGGGATGTTCCTTAGAGCTGGAAGGAGGACATCAGTGCTTCGGTCTGTTTTACCTTTTACCGCACTGGTGGTTCATGAGGTGGCTGTTCCAAGGGTGGAAGTTTACAATTCAATTTTCCGGCAGCTAGTATCCTTGTCAATCTCTCTCTACTTATAAGTAATGCCAGCATGCAGTGACATCCGAGTCTCGCGAAAAAAAAAGATCTCTTGATACACAAATTGCCGGCCTTCGATCTTCTGTATGTTATCCTTTCATTTCGGGGTCTCCGCAAGAAGATATGTACAACAACGTGCAAACCATTCTTGATCGGACAGTCCCGGTTTGATCATATCTTGTCCTATGCTTATCCAGGATTGCGCCCCCCTCACGGCCTCATTACATATAACTGACTACTTAACCTTCTCCTCAAACTTACTCCCCCCTCCTGTGTAACATGCGCTGGGCCTGATACCTCTACCTATTCTCGTTGTTATGTCTGAGACTCGAAGGCTCTTAGAAGCGGCCACCGCTCTCTCTCGGCTGTTGCGTGTCAGCGGAGTCCCACACGCGTTCCACGGAAGTGTGTTGACTGCGGTGCTTGCCAATTTTCCTCAATGCGATGTAAGTAGTCTAGTCAGATGATCTCCGGTGGTGCTTATCAAATGGAATAGGAAATTTTTTGCATCGTCGAGGGAGGCCAAAACCAAACCCATCCGTTTCGGCGGGTGCGCGATGCGCTTGCCGGAAGCGAGGATTTCTCAACAACTCATTCGCCGTGGACGAATAGGTATGCCTTTCACGGAGTTTTTACTGGCTTGGGCTTGTCATAACAAACAGGCTTCACGTAACCTATCGTCGGCTCATACCGGCCATTGAGGTAGGTTTGCGTGCTTTAATACTTCCCGCTCACTGCTAATTTGTGCTCACACGACCACTCAGATTGAGATATTACCTGCCGGAGAGGCAGGTCCTCGACGGCTCGATTCGATGACTGTCACAACCATTCAAGGAGTACCTTTTCTGACGATATCCGAGTTCATTCGAGCTAAGCTCAAGGCGTGGATGATGTGGGCACCCGCTTTGGCACACCAATGGTTTTATTTCTGAAAACGTTTCATTTAGCCGCCGTTCGGACAGAGACGCCCAAGATATATCTTACACCATGTCCCGGTATTGGAATCGCGTGGATATAAACCGAATAC
>RCHF01004364.1:0-17205 GCA_003987895.1 Neonothopanus nambi | reverse complement strand
ACTAAGGTGCTCGAAGGCGAACACGCTTCTCTTCAAAAACGATTCAAAGAGCAAGAAAGTCGAAGTGCAGCTAACGAGAAGGCCGCCAACTCCGCCAAACAGAGCTTATCCCAAGCACAGTCACGTGCTTCGGAGTGGGAGAAGCGAGCTAAGGAATTCGAAGCCAAGTTGGAACGTACAACAACACAGCTAGAGCAGGCTGAGCAGACGCATTCGCAGCTCGAAGCAGATTACTCTGTGGTAAAGATGCAACTTGAGGAACGTGAGGCTAATGAGCGATTGGTCAAGGTTCGTTTGTCTTTAGCCTGTCCGACATCGACAAGGGATACTTAATGTATGTTTTAGGATCGCGAAACCAGACTTCGAGAGGAAATTGCTGCTCTTGAAGCCAAGACCCGACGCTTGCAAGAGGAGCTCGAGAAGGCTAAGACAGCGAAGACTCCCACTGCCACTGCCGCGTCGGTCTATAGTAACAAGTACACCAACGGCTCTGCACACTCCGTATCTCGTCCGGAGTCTCGAGCGAGCACAGCTTATGGCAACCACTCTACTACGACAAATGGGCGGGCTGAAAGTGACCGCAGCATCACTCCCCCCGCCACTGCGTCGGTTTGGGATTCCATGCATGCACCTTCGAACCGCAACAATATCGTTCAACCTAAGTCTTATCAGACTAGCTCCGCAAGCATGCGCGGTGGTTGGTACCCGAACAACATTGGTCGTGGTACACCCCAATCGCGCCCGACTTACTCCTCTCGGCAATCGATGCAATCGATACCATCCCCTACCCCAAGCACCGTCTCGTTGGCTCCCACTGTGGATGAAGACGGTTGGTGGTCTTAAAATTTTACTCGCTGACGCCGGTTCAAGGTTATCTATCTACAATCTTTCCATTTCTTGCCTTTTTTCATCGTCTCATTTGCAACATCATCATGATCACTATGCATTCCCCTATCGTATTATCCTGCTTATCTCAAATACTTGCATCACCATCATCCTAGTAGACACAATCTACGCTTGCAATCTTCCCTTAATCCATTTTGCTCTACGCATCCCGTCCCTTCTGCCTTTGCCACATTCCCGGCCATTCTTGCTTGCCTACTTTGGTCATTTCAGCGATTTCAGTTCTGGTTGTATATATACCCTCGGCATATTCATAGTTGTTTTCTACTTAACGGTACACTGTACACTCAGGAATGGATTTCATTACTCATGTCTCACAGAGTGGACCCGCAGCTCCGCGTGACGGATGTTTACAATACATCAAGTGAGAATTCGAACTGTAAATCGGGACTCTTGGTGATTATGGGCACGGTGTCCGGACTACTTTCCTGATATGTTTACATTGAACTTTGAATTCAAATGCACGTTTACCGACAACCAAGGCTAAGATCAAGTACTGACTTTTATTGAACGTCCACAATTGAAGTTGGAACGTTAACAATTCAATTTAGGACGGTCATGAACGAACTTACCGTCCTCGCTAAACCTGAGGGGGGCTTATGTACCTTGTGGGCGTGGCTTTCATCTCATCTCCATGACGAGCTACGCCAACTAGACATATTCTCGCACAAACATCATATCCGAGGATCATGAGGATGCAAGTTTGTCTTGCTGAAACACATTCTTTCAAGTCTAGCTCCTTGGACCCCTGGCTAAGAACAGGAAGTCTCTAGGTTGACTGAGGTTAGTCCCACACAAGTGACAGTCGGCTTAGGCCACATTTTCGCAGATCAGGTCCCATCTGCTCAGCAACGTATCTGGTTCCGCTACTTATACTTATCCGGCACAATCTGACCTGACGAGTGGTACTCTGTGTTTGCGTGGTATTTTTTTCTGATGGAGAACCTTTGGTATCTTGCTTGGAACCTGGATCGTGTTTTCCGTTTGGGTCCAATGGTACAACCTATTTCCGAAAATCCGGAGGACGAAATGCATAAGTATTAGGCTCATCCGCAAAGGCCATTTGATCTTTCAGCTTTCCCCCCCTGCGATTCCAGTAGCAACATGAAGAACCCGAACATGCTCGCGGTGTGTACTGTCGGTGGTGGACGAATTGAACTGCGAAGCGTTCCGGTGCCTACTCCTGCTTTCGGTCAGGTTTTAATCAAGGTGAAGGCTGCCGCGCAGAACCCAACTGACTGTGAGCTGAAAATTATTCCCTTCTTAAGACTCCTATAATTTAATGATACACACAGGGAAGACTGTCATGAACTACGACAAACCGGATTGCATAGTCGGATGTGACTTTTCCGGAGTCGTAGCTGAACTGGGAGAAGGTGTCGACGAAAACCAAATTCAAATTGGTGAAAGAGTTGCTAGCTGTGTGCATGGAGGTGAATATCTACGTACTCCCTCTCCGGATGTTTCGGTTCAAATCGATTGCTTTAGCTGTCCGCGCTAACGGAGCCTTTGCCGAATACCTTGTGTGTCCAGTCCATACACTCATCAAGATCCCCGATTCTTGGTCCTTTGAACAAGCTGCCCAGCTCCCCATAGGTTGCTTCACCGCTTGTCAATGTCTCTATCAATCCCAAACCCTCCCATCCCCCACCTCCCCCCTCAAGTCCTCTCCGCTGGACATCCTCATCTGGGGCGGTAGCTCCTCCGTCGGCCACTACACCATCCAATTCGCCAAGCTCGGCGGCATGCGCGTCATTACCACTGCAAGCCCTCCCAACTTCGACAAGGTCAAAGCCCTCGGTGCGGACGAAGTTTTCGACTACAGGAACCCGAAAGCCGGACAAAAAATCCGCGCTTTAACTAATGGAGAACTGCGTTGCGCGGTGGACTGCATGAGCGACCGGACGACTCCATTTCAAGTTAGCGATTCGCTCAGCATGGAAGGTGGCACGATATCTATCGTTAACCCTTACGCCAGTCGTAAGAAGGGCGTGAAAACCGTGCTTTCGCTTGCGTATACGATATTTGGAGACGTACGTACATTGTTATATGCCTATGCCGGCGGTGCTGGTTTTAGCTCGCGGTCGCACATCCGTGACTTAACCGCCGTCACTACCAACGCCTAGGCTGTCTCTCCTCCTGAGAAAAGTCCACCTGGCTGATGACAACCACTTGTTTCTTTTAGGCCTTCGAGTTTCCGGAATCCTATACACCGATACCTGAACATGTGGAATTTGCGGCGGAGGCTAGCAAGTTGATTTCTCAATTATTAGCAGAAGGCAAACTCGTTCCTGCTCCTATAAAGGTCATGCCTCGCGGCCTCGCTAGTGTCGTCGATGGGTTTGATTACATGAAAGCGGGAAAGGTAATGCTCTTTCCACATAATCTTCCTGCCCATAATTCTATCCTTAACGTGGCGCATTGTAGGTCAGTAACGAGAAGATCATCTACCGTATATCTGACACTCCAGGGGTCTTGATCGACTCTTGACACCTATTGTGGGCTCAGCCAGTACGATGAATTATTAATAATTGTAACGTTGTAATACATATTCTTGGAACAGGACTCAGGCCACACAGACCAGGCACAGACGCAGCAGGATGAAACTTGATGAGTAGCCTCTTGTGTCAGGGTACGTCGTACTACTTCATTGGATGCCACGTACGCGGGACCTTGCTTTGAAATGCGTTCACCCGCGTTGCTACAGCATCACTGTTTTGACTGAACTCATGCCGCCCTGAGCACCACTTGAGTAGATTGTCCCATATCTCAAATCAGTCGCAGGTTTCTTTGCGGCCGTGATGAATATCTTGCTTCAGCTTGACACTCTGCCAACCAAGAATACGACAATACCAGAACAGGGTCATTTGGTTGCGAATGCCATATGTAATGCAACGAGTATCTTGCATGTTCAAAATTTTCTCGCATTCGAGTTCTACTTACAATTTAGACGCACATCATGAAGGACCGGTACCGGGCGGTGAGGGCGTTTATCACGGCAGAAGTCACTATACTCGGTGTCTATGTTATAGTGTGGAATAGAATAGAACATTTTTATCTGTTACCGTTTGAATTTCTCAGAGTCGCTTGGTCGTCGGTCGACGGTGAAGAATATGGTGCATGTGACCCTGGACAAGGTTACCCTCAGCACGTACGTACATGGAATCTGGATCAAAAGCCTATACGTTTTCTTCTACCTGTTCGTCGTTGGACGCCTTTATCAGCCCATCTCTCTGTTGTACGACCGCCGAGTGCGATGATAAACCCCCTTGATCCAAAATGATGCAGCATCCGCACGACTCGAATGAAGAATTAATTCCCAGTGCAGAGTTCACCACACTCGATGACGCTAGCGATGGCGATTCCGAAGGGGGGAAGGAGGAATTAGTGCCAATTGGTTGGTATATGCCCCTCAAATCAATAAGTACTTACATTGAATAACCTCTCACAGACCGCCCAGATCCAAATGTAATAGTAGACAGCCCAAACGGCGACCAAGTCTACACAATCTCAGACCTAGACACCTCTAGCCCAGAGCGCCTTGCGACAGAAGTTATCCGAGAGAATCCAACAGGTGTATCCATTCAAATCGGCCATTCCTCGCCCCCTCCTAGTCCAGTTGTTTCAACACCAACGACGCGTACGATCCGCTTCCGCTCAAGAGTCCGTATCACTTCTGGGTTACATAAACACCACCGACACCGGCAGAATCACCCCAGCGAAAACCAGTGTCTCCTTCCGGACCAATACGCCACCTCTTCCTCCCAAGACTCCCTCTCTAGCTCGCCCTCTTCCTCCATCTCCGTCCCTATACGATTTAGAGAGGACGAGTCGCCATCGACTGCGTCGTCCAAATGGGGTCCGCTGGGCCAACGCGTGCGTCTATTTGTCTCGCGGGCAAAACAGAGGGCAAGGGAAGATCCGGAAGAGGGGGGAGGATCTTTTTCTCAATCTCGTTCTCTGTCGGGGAGACATCGGCGGCAGCTGGATCAGCAGAGGGTAGTTCTGGTCTGCGATTCAAATGTGGACAGGGGCTCCACATCTACTTCTCCGCCTATGACCCTCGCAAATGAGAACACGCCTCTGCTGGACGGGCATCCGCACAATGGGTCTTACACTCCCGGAGTTCGAGGGTCCGATACACCGTACCAATTTTCCGACAACTGTTTAGAGTCCGAGAGTCAGTATCAAGCTCGACTTAACCACGAGATTGATGTCGTTTTTGGGAAGTGGCCGAGGAGGCTTTTGAATCGGCATGTGAGTTCCTCTTCCTTCTTTTCGTTTTTCCCGATTATAATCGTCTTTGTCTGCACCCTCAGTGGTGGTGGTGGCAGCTCGAACCAATACTATGCTGCAGATACGCTGAAGGTTGGGATTCGGACTATTGACTTGAGTCATTGAGGTCCTTCATCTCAATGATACATACCCTATACCTTTCTTGTACATGTCTCTCGAACACTCCCACCCATGTACCGCCGTTTTCTTGTATTCTTATTAGCACGGTTGTATGTACACACGCACACATGTATACCACACATCCCATTAGACTCGCGTCGTTCTAAGGAAATAACCAACGACAACAGCCTGCCTGTCTAACTGATTATTCTACTTGGGCATAACCATTGTTGGTGGCAGCGTTGTAATCGGCGGAAGGAGGCTTGCCGCTGTCTTCCTCGAATTCTGAATGAGGAGCTGGTCCATAACGACGATGCTAGCCATAGCCTCGACGATAGGTACCGCACGAGGGACAACGCACGGATCGTGTCTCCCTTTTGCGGCTAATGAACCAGGCGTACCATCGTACTGAGCTGTTTCTTGTGCTTGAGAGATTGTCGCAGGGGATTTAAATCCAATTCTAACCATTCATGTGTGAGTAACCTAACCAGATCGTCTGGGAATAAAAAAACCACAAACCTGAAATAAATATCCTCTCCATTTGTAATCCCACCTTGTACACCTCCACTCCAGTTCGTCTTGGTGCCCAATCTCCCATCATCTTTTTTAATGAACGGATCATTATGCTTGCTACCCGGCACCTCCGTCCCGCGGAACCCAGAGCCAATTTCAAAGGCCTTCGTAGCGGGGATGGATAACATGGCGTGCGCGAGTGTAGCCTCGAACTTGTCGAAGCAGGGTTCTCCCAGACCTGAGGGGACGTTACGAATGACGCAGGTGATAGTACCACCGATAGAGTCAAAGGATTCTTTTGCACGGATGATTCGCTGCAGTTACGACCGTTAGAGAGATTGGTACTAAACGAAACGCTGCTGACCTTTGTCATTTTCTCAGCGGTTTCAGGATGGGGACATCTCGTAGGGTGCGAATCGACTTGTTCCCTCGTGATTGTTGAAAGTAACTTTCTAAACTCATCCGTTAACGCGTCCCCCGCTTCATCCGTTTCATCGTCGTCGCCTGCACCAGCGATACTCGGGGGTGCGACAGCTGAGGGGAGGTGAATCTTGCCTACGGACGACACGAACGCTATGACCTCGATCCCATACGCGAGTTTAAGGTATTTTTCGGCGATGGCGCCTGCTGCGACGCGACCTGAGATGAAAAAGGGTCCCAACAAAACAAATCAGCTAAGATCACGAAGAGAGGCGAGGCACACGAATACCGATAGTTTCTCTGGCACTGCTTCTCCCACCGCCTGAACTAGCCTTAACACCATACTTTTCGAGGTAGGTATAATCCGCATGGCTCGGTCGAGGGTAAAGATCGGTCTCGGAATAATCGTGTGGTCTTTGGTCCTCGTTTTTGACGAGTAGAGCAATGGGTGTACCGAGGGTAATACCGTGCTCTAACCCCGATTGGAGATGGACCTGATCTTTTTCGTTTCTCTGTGCAATCGCGATTAGCTTATGAAGTGGGTGGCATGTAAGTGGTTTACGAACAGGAGTCGTGAGGTTGCTTTGACCAGGTCTCCGTCTGTTGAGTTGGATCTGTATATCCTCTGGAGAGAGACTTAGACCCTGAATGAGTTTGTGAGACAAATGTGCATCGAGAGAAAGAAATGACGATACACACTGGAGGACATCCATCGATAATAGCACCTACAGAAGCACAATGGCTTTCACCGTAGGTAGTAACACGAAAAAGATGGCCGTAAGTAGACATTTGGGGGGAAGCACAATACAGTGTATTGCAGCTATTTATTTTTTTCAGTGAGATGACTCATTTCGTAATCTCGGGGTTTCTCTACTTATTACTTATACCCGGTCATTCTCAGAGAACTTCATGTCCACCTCAGCTCAGCCCTCATCTCGCTCTCGAAATCAGAACCGTAAAAAAGTCAGCGATGATGCTTCCTATTTCGGTCCTCCAGTCTCTACTTCCGCTGGCACCAAACGTCAAGCAGCAGACAGAGCAGAGGGTGAACCGAGAATGAAGAGAAAGAGGATCGAGCCTGTACCGCCTCCAGTATCGAACAAGGTACCGGAAAGCGAGAACAAGATATCTCTCGTACGTTTCTTCAATGATCTTCGCCTCATCTCATCTCAGTTGCCACCACAGGTCGACTTTGTGAAAATGCCAACTCCCCTAATCTACCGATACCTTGCTCAATTCGATCTGATACCTACCATCAGACCTCTCCCCAACACAGCAGACGACCCACCCCCAACTTATACCCTGAGCCACAATTATCGTCAGCCCTCGCGCGCACCCTCACCGCCACCCGTGACAACACCCGCTAACCGCCCCCGCAGGGACCTCAAAGACCCCTCCCAGTCCCGCCGGCGCAGCTCACGGTTACTAGAAGAGGACCTCCCGAAACGCACTCCCATCTATGCAGACGTGCACGACCTCCACGTTGTCCTCGCAGGAGTGGCTGAACAACATTTCCGCGAAATGGCGCCGATGAATGGGAAGGAGATTGATACCCTTGTTGCGTTTATGTGTGCGGTGGAGAGGTCCAAGACTGCGAAACTGAGGTGATTTAATTATTTCGTTCATCTTTACCACAACCCTTCTACTGTTCAATTTACTTACAACACACGCCACACTGTATACTACTTTGTCATATGCACTAGTCCTCCGTTCAAACCGTGTTTTGACGCGTCAAACTCAATGACATTCGCACTGGATGCGTGAGCCTCGCTCCATATAGCGGAACAACGCACAGCCCAAAAACTTGGAACACGCATACACGTCCCACCTTCCTTTCTCCACTCAGGGAATTGAGGTCCCATCCGGCGTTCCCGGAATCGGATATGTCTGTGTTTCGTTTGGAACCCGATATCAACCAGTCCAGTCATTCTCATTTCGATGACAAATATCTCCGAGTTCCTACGATTCCGAGCCGCATCCGACCTCTTCCCTCCTCTTCCACTACCTCATCAGGCCTGTAACGTTGACGCGCTTCCCCAGGCCTCAGCTCCCATCAGCTTGCTCCGGGTGCCCGACGTTTACCAGCATGCTCCAGAAAGTTCTTTCAAGCTCGCGTCAACGATTTCCGGCTTGGCCTGCCGGCCGCCTGAGCGTCTCCCTCAATAATGAGCACTGGGCCAGTCCCTAACCGTACACCAAGATTCATCGATAGCCATGTGAAATATTATCCAAGTCTCAGCTTTCTCAGCCTTTCAAGGAGAAAGTCGAGACTGTTTCGGCTCGGAAGACCTCGGCATGGCGGCATTTCGGAATATTCCTCTTGCCGAAAGGATGCCGAAGCCAAAGGCGGGTGTTCGCTGTTGAAACTTGTTACTCGAGGCGCCGAACGACGAATGGATGTCCCGCCTGGTGTCTAGATTATTGCGAAAAAAGTGTGTAAATTGCATATAAAGGCACTGTTTCCCCTATGTCTCTCAAACTTCCTCCCTTTTCCCTCGTTCACAATGACGCTCTCAAATGAGGCACACCCCCCTCATGTACACTATCCTTCAGGCTCTCCTCCTCCTCCTGTCTCTTCTTTCGTTCCTCCACATCCTACACATCCTTCGACGCCGGGCGATGCCTCCCCTGCAACAACTATTACTCCCGATGCTGATCTCACTCTCATACGAAGTATGACACATGATTCCACTCGTGGAGATCTCAGTAGGCCCATACACGCACGAACGGAGGAGTATCGTAGTATAACCAAGAGCGGATACATCAAATTCGTCGACGCCCTCCAACCTGTACTAGAAGGCTTACCCGATGGACATGCTGTTCTAGGAGATCCTGAAAAGGCGGAGAAGGCCCGGGACCTCTACCTAGTAGCCTGGCTACCTGACGATCCCGAGGATCCGCGAAATTGGAATCGGTTATGGCGATGGTGTAAGCTTGCGAACCCTCTATCACAAATGAACCTGCCTCTGACCCTTGCCTTAATAGATCTGACCGGGCTTTCTGCTACTGCTGTCATTAGTGTCGCCTTCGGAAGTGCGGTCATTACTGGTGATTTTCATGGCATAGAACGAGATTTTCATGTTGGTAAGTCGCATTCATCAAGACGCATCTATTGTCTACTAACTAGCTATGATCTTCAGGCGAAGTCGTCACTGCTCTGAGTGTGTCCCTCATGGTCGTTGGATTTGGGTGAGCAATACCATAGCTTTCGTTCGATGTAACTCTCATCTCTGCTTTAGAATAGGTCCTTTAATAATATCTCCGCTTTCCGAGCTCTATGGTCGCCGACCGCTCTGGATACTCCCCAGTTTGATCTATGTCCGTGAGTACCTATTCCAAAGTATTCGCAGTGTAGTACCTTGGTGTTAATTGAGCTTCTCTCCAGTCTTCTGCATTGGAACTGCCCTTGCGCCCAACATCCAAACGCTCCTCATATGTCGATTTTTCTGTGGCATCTTCGCTTCTGGCCCTTTGACCTTGGCAGGTGGTACAATCAGTGACGTCTGGGACAACAACGAACGTGGCTTTGCTATTGCTTTGTTCGCCGCTGCTCCGTACGGCGGTGCTGCTTTAGGTCCTCTTGTCGGTGGCTTCATCGGTGTCACTGTCGGATGGCGATGGATCTTGTGGGTCAACATGATGTTCGCTGGTGCCGTGACACTTCTTTGTCTTACCATTCCAGAAACGTATGCTCCCGTTCTTCTGCGCAAGCGAGCGGAAAAGCTGCGTGCAAAAACTGGACGTACCGATATTGTCACTGAGCAGGAGATCTTCAAGGTTAGTTTCGCAGAGCTCTTGCAAGACACCCTCATCAGGCCATTCGGTATGTGTTGTTTTCTTTTTTTACGCCAGTGTCCCATAACTAATTATCATTATAGAGATGCTCGCAACCGAACCTATCCTCCTCCTAATGTCCCTCTTCATCTCCCTCATCTACGGTCTCCTCTACGCCTTCTTCTTCTCCTTCCCCGTAGTGTTCGGCAACGATTATGGCTACAACGACGCGATAACTGGTCTCATGTTCTGTTCCATCTTCATTGGACTTGGTATCGCGCTCTTCGTCACACCCCTGTTGGAGAAGAACTACCTCAAGAGGGCCGCAGCTAAGGGCGGGCATGCAGATCCTGAGGATCGGTTGGTTGGATGCATGCTTGCGGCGCCTGCAGTACCGATCGCACTGTTCATCTTTGGTTGGACTAGTCCGGGCGCTGTCATGCCTGGCGGCGCTAATTGGGTCGGTCCCTGTAGTGCGGGTATACCATTCGGTTTTGGCAGTACGTCTTTTTTCCTTTCATTACGGCCAACTCTTTGTGGCTAACCTTGAACAATTTTCACTCACTAGTGGTCATCATCTACTTCTCCGCCAACGCCTACATCATCGACTGCTTCCCGGGCTACGTCGCATCAGCCCTCGCAGGCAAAACCGTCATACGTTCCGGTGCAGGCGCTGCAATGCCCTTGTTCATGACTCAGATGTTCCGTGGACTGGGTAATGGCTGGGCTGCTTCTCTCCTTGGCTTCGTTTCTTTGGCTATGGTATGTCTTGTCCTCTCGTGGTTTCTTTGAAACTGAATCATTCCCTAGGTACCCATTCCTTGGCTGTTTTACAAGTATGGCCGTTCGATACGTGCCAAATCAAAACGTGCTGCAAGCACCTAGATTAGTAGATATTCAATAGACGCATCACATACTTATTCTTACTAGACATCATACACTACATACACTGAAGAACTTTTAATTCGTAGACATCGTTTTTCTCTCTACATACACACCGCGTCGTATCTGTATCGTTAACTAGCATTTTACACACTGTTGAATTCGGGTAGAAGGCGCTGTCGCATAGTCGTTTCACTTTCCAAATATCAGAGCGGTTGCTTGTTTTGTAAAATGATTATGGTAAGATGCCGAGGTAGTTATCGATTCATAAAAGCAGTGTTACACAGGACGTGACGAGGACATTATATAAATGGAAGGCATTCAATTAAGTACTATTGTAAACTGACACCAATGAATGCGCCGCCCGTTCCACCTAGACCGGATTCCTCTAACTCTTCCCATCCACTACCACCACCGTTGCCTCCTTTACCTCCAGGTATTGCCTTAGAGCAAAGTCCTCCCCATTTCGAAGACCCTCTAGCAGCACCGAGACCTCATAGAGTTGATCCTGAGTTGCCAACGAACGTGTGTCATGCAAGCAGCAGATTGTACTGATTGAGACTAACTCATCGTTAGATGGCAAGAAACCTCGAAGGACAAGTTTACACCCAGTCATTTAGAGGGCCATCTCCTGCACCTCCAGCTCCGCCGAGTGGAATTAACTACACTCCCGGATTCACAATCCCAACTCCAGCACCACCTTCAACGATAAAATCACCTCCTCCACAGAATTGGAATCCTTGGCAAGCACCATCTGCTTCCCCTGCTCTTCCTTATCCAGGATCATCCGATTCTCTCGCCCAGAGCATGGCAAACTTGTCTTTTACTAGTAGTTCTCCAGCCCCCGCCGCTCCTTCCTATACCACTGCTTCTCCTCATCCTCCCCACCGCCAGTCTACATCACCGCCCTCTGGTTCCCTTACTGCACCTCTTCCTACTATTCCCTCTTTAACTCAAGCCATGCCCACTATTCAACAACCAACACACGATCCTGCTCTTCGTGTCGCTTGGTGTCGCGACGTTCTCTTCCTCGTGGACAGAGCCCATGCAACAGCAACGGGTGCACCCACGTCTGATCTCCCGAACGGTCCTGTCACCATTCACGACCCGCAGCTACTTCGCCTTGCCCAAGTGGCTGTGCCAATTTTGCTATCAATAGCATCATCTGTCCAGCCTGGCTCGGGAACGCCGTTGCCACCCTACGTAGCTGAAGCTCTTTACCATCGCGCGACTCTCACCGCCTCAGGTGCATTTCCTGAACACCTCAGGCAAAATCCACGACAGGCGTTTAGGGATTTTGAAACCTCTGCTAGGGCTGGATACGGCAAAGCCTGGTTTCGCATCGGCAGGGATTATGAAGGATTTGGAGATGTCACTCATGCTAGGGAGTGTTTTGAGCGTGGCGTAAGAGCCGGTGTCGGCAGCTGTCTCTATGTGAGTTCAACCCGTTTCACTTTCTCCCGCATCTCACAGCGCTTGACCTTTTCTTTATACAGCGAATGGGTATGGCCCATCTCCTCGGTCAGCTCTCTCTTCCGGCATCACCAGAAACTGCCCTGCCTCTTCTTCATCGTGCTGCTCTCCTTTCCACCATTGACTCTCCTCAACCTGCCTATGTCTACGCGCTTCTTTTACTCGGAGAATTCACCCAAGTCACGGTTAATACCAACCTCTTTTTCCAACTCCAACTGATCCCAGCTAATCTGGCTCATCTCCCCGGAAATAATGGTGTATTGCAAGAGGCCAAAACCCACCTCGAAAAGTCAGCTTATTTGCATTTTGCGCCGGCGCAGTATAAGCTTGGCCATGCGTGAGTATCGACCGGGCTACTTATGTGCTTGGGTAATTGACTATTTCTTGCCATCTAGCTATGAATTTGCTACTCCGCCATGGGAATTTGACGCTCTCATGAGTGTCGAGTGGTACTCGCGCGCCAGTCAGCAGGGCGAGACAGAAGCTGATATGGCTCTCAGCAAGTGGTTCTTGTGTGGAAGTCGTGTAAGTGGGCCATCAGGTATGTTCTTTCCATGACCATGAAAAGTGTGATTGAGATTGATTTCTCTGTGATTTCCTCAGGTGAACCTCCGGACCCTTCTGCTGGAGGGTTTGATAAAGACGAGCAGCTCGCTCGTATCTTTGCGGAGAAAGCGGCACGTAAAGGCCTGCCAAGTGCCGAGTTTGCGATGGGGTATTATTGCGAGGTTGGTATTGGGGGGAAGAAGGATGTCAGCGAAGCGGTTGTTTGGTATACCAAGGTAAGCTTTTTGTTCAGAACGGTGTCTTTTACGGGGACGGAGACGGCGACTTAAGCCCGTTACGATCTGGATACTTCGAACGGGGTGTCGTGCGGTACCTGAATTCCAGCGCTTCTTTCACTCATTTCTACTTAGTCGTGATGATTTAACAATCATTTTGTAGGCCCGCGATCACGGGAATAACGATGCAGCTGAACGTCTCACTGCCCTCTCTCAGCCTTCACCACAAGCACTCTCTCGGCAGGAGCATGATACGATCACCGAGAACAAGCTCGTCAGGTCGAGAACGCAGGCGAAGCAAAGAAGCGAGGCACAAAAGGTGAGGGATGGATGGCAACAGCAGCAACAGCGGCAGCAGCAGGGAGAAGCACCACCTTCTGCGTACAGGCAACAACGGGATAGTAAACAGGTTGTTGAGCTCATCAGGAAGAATACACTTGAGACTCATCGCCCCAGTTCTGGTCCCGCTGCACATGCCCATGGCAGGCTTGGAACGGAGCATTCTGCTTCCATGCCCAACCCAGCAGGTCGTACAGGCACTCTGCCGCCGGTCACGGCGTCCCCACAAGGATCACCACCGATGGGTGCAGGTCAGCCTCTCCCTCGGCCGAATGGACAAGGACAGAGACCGTACCCGAACGCGCATCGGTATACATTGGTGGATCCTGGGTCTGGCTCAACGTCGTCTTCTCCAGCACCAAGTGGTGTACCATCTAGACCAGGAAGTGCCCGTCCCCCAGCGAGTAGAATGCAGAGTGGAGGCGTGAATGTCAGTGGTGGCACTGGGCTAGGTGGACCTCCTGGAGGAGCAGCAGCTTCACCACCGAAAGCTGCGGGACCTCAGACATTTGCGGAAATGGGGTTCGTGGGTGCTAAGGCGGAGGATAAGGAGTGTATAATTATGTAACTTTTGTTGGTTACGAATTAAAAACTTAAGAACGGAATGCTCTCATGAATTGGAACCTGTTATTTTGTGTGTTATTATGTTTGACAGATCTGAGGAGAAGTCATTAGTGACTGAGCATCCTGAACTATAGCCTGGTGACCAAGCCCTCTAAGAGATTTTGACAAGTCAACTGTTGGAGGCAGAACCTCATTAGAGGGCTTGGTAAAATTGGGTTTTGCCATGGCAGGGGTCAGGATATGATCGAAAAAGCTTACTAATTTCACCAAATTTAGTACATTTACTTTCGGAGATAGACCCTTTTATAGATATATTTTGATGGCCTTGATTGCCTTCATTGAAGCCAACCTGAAGGTCTCTGGGCACTGAACAAACTGAACATTGGAGTAGGGGGTCAGGTAGAGGCGAGGGAGCAGAGGTCATTGTTTAGGCTTATTTAGATATGTGATAGCACACACAGAGCAGCTGCAAGGCGCCAGCTCAGCAGTCTTCACCATTCCAAATCTCATTTTCTTGCATTTGAGTCATTTCTCCTCTGAGCCCACTCCATCTTGGTGACGAGAGTGTGTTCAATCCATGTAGTTTCACATACACATGTTACAAGTCTATGAAGTCAAAAGTTGAGCAGAGTAGAGTATTAGATACTCATGAAAAGCCTTATACGCATATGAGATTTGAGAAAACTGGCAAATAGATGACAGCCCAGAGACAGTCAGGGCAGATTCATATCAAGAAGTGGTAGTGGATCATCAGGAGTGAACACACCACACACAGGACCTACATCCAAGTCATCACTCACACCGAGTACACCTAGTACAGAGTCTTCATCACAATTTGACTTCATTGACGGTACACAGAATGAGGACACACCACCTACATCTCCCCCAGCACAAAACCAGCATCAGCACGAGACAGCAACAATGAGCAGATTCAACACTACCTTTTTAAATCTCACAGCACAGTTGTGTGGCATTAGACCTCCAGAGAATAGAGCTACACCTACACCCACAATGACCACACTATCACCAACACCACAATGACAAATAATGGCAAATAGCTCCACAGAGCTGTTGCAGTTCAGAGGGGAGATTGATGAAAAAATGAATCTGAAAGACTTTGAGAAAAGAGTGCAGCTGGATATGATGGGCAAGGAAGTTGCGAACACAGATTGGATGAAAACAGTGGGGCTCTACTTCATCACAAATAGTCCTGCTGACAAATGGTATACAATGTGGTTGGCAGACCCAGCCAATATGAATGCAATGTGGCAGAACTTTCTGACAGCATTCAGAACACAGTTCCCACAAAGATCAAAACCACAAAGATAGAATACAAGAGGCAGCTTGTAGAGATGTGGCTAAAGGAGAGCAAGCTGCTGGACAAGAACCCAGAAACCAACCAATACATGTACCAGTGGTTTGCAGATAAGCTTTTGAAGGTGGTGAGAAGTGCAGGAATACATGCTGGGACAGCTTCCATCATAGTTGTGTGGGAGAATTTGCCTTGTATTATTAGGATGAAGGTAGAGGAGGAGCAAACAGATTGGTTGACATTTGTAATGGCAATAAAGAATGTGCTGTATGTGCACATCAAGGATGCATTGGAGAAGAAGAAGTGGTAGAATGAGAAGTGAAGCTGAAGGTGGATATTCTGGGAGTAGTAGTGAACACTCCAAGTAAAAACCTTGCACACTCACTGGCAAATATGACACTACAATCACCATCATCAGTTATGAAAATCAGCCATGATAGAAACAAGGGTACCAACAGTCAAGTAGGAGGAAACCTATTCAGCAGTATCATAGGAGGAAGAGGAAACCTCAACTTCTCTGTGGGAAAAACAACTCTGAGACTCACAGATGAACAGTGTGATACCCTCAGATGAAGTGTCAATGCATTGGTACAACACCCAAACACTCCAGCAGGAAAAGTGGCATGGAAAGCGGATCTCAAAGCATGGGCAGTGAAATGGGGCAATGCATGCTTCACAGAGCAAACAATCATGCCATTAATGCCAGGAATGTTACCAGTTTGCTCAAGAGAATGCTTTAAGTGTGGGAAAGCTGGTCATGGGAGTGGAGTTGTATGCAATAGCGAAGTGAAGATACCAACTGTTGAAGGAAACTGGAGGGCATTTTGTCAAAAGGAGTTGGGGGTCATGAGAAGAGACAGAAACACAGTGAGTGTAAATGTAGTGGGAAATACAAGCAATGCATGGGTCTTTGAAGGATATGAGGAGGGAAAAGAGGATGGGTCAGTGGAGTAGGTGGCAACTGCATGGCCCCAGCAGCAAATCTCTTGGAATCTGTAGATAACAACATTTTGGAATGCAATATTGTTGACATCTTCACAATCCAGAGAGCTGATAGCCATGCAAGCAAGCCGTTCAACACAATGGTAGAGCTAATTGACAAAGAAGGAAACATATTACATGTAACAGCATTGGTGGATGATGGAGCAATGGTAGTGGCAATGGATATGATGATATATGAAAACATTAAACATAATCTCAAAGGGTGGTTGCTGTCGACAAAATATTTATAGATGGTGAATGGAACATTAGTTCCAGCAGTAGCAAAATGGTCAGGGAAGGTGAAAGTGAAGGATATCATTGTAGAAGGGGAGTTTGAGGTATTTGACAGTGGGGGAAGCTGGGAATTCCTATTTGGCAAACCACTCCTCGAGCAATTCAAGGTGGTACACGAGTATGTGCAGGACACCATACAAATATCAGATAGAAGGAAAATGAGAAGGATATTCAACAAAGGTTTAGGCAAGGAGGTTAAGCAGGCAAAAGAAAGTGTGGTGCAAGTGGCAAGTGTAGAAAATGAGGAAGTGGATCGAAAGGAGAAAATCCTGAGCAGAGAAAATCACGAAGAGGTGAAACATAAAAAGGAAAACAAGACCAAGGTTGAAGAGGAAGAGAAAGAGGAAGAAATAAGGAGGAGAATGACAAAGATGTGGGAGGAGAGATACAGAGTGGAGCGAAGAGTGAGTGATGAAAATTACAATGCAGGCTACAGGAGGAACAACAAAAGAATGAAGAAGAACAAAAACAAAAGAAGGCTTGGAACAAACAACAAAACAAGGCACTTATGTGGGCACATTGGTGGATGTGGAAAGGTAAAGGTGCACAAAGTTGCATTATCAGTAAAAGAAG
>RCHF01004358.1:0-17017 GCA_003987895.1 Neonothopanus nambi | reverse complement strand
ATCAGAGAGTGATTGTACGCGTGTGTGGTGTATGTGGGTCCGTAACATAAGTCTACGCAACACAAGTCCACCCTGACGGCGTGTAATAGGGCGCTTCCTTGGCGCTTCCTAGCATTTCTTTATAAACGGTTACTTCTTCGAGTCTCACGGTCCACGACGCCTTGAGCTTAAACACCTACCACCACCACTCTTCGCGTTGGCTTGCATCTCAATTTCGCCATCTCAGATACATACCTTGAACACATAATGTCACACTTGCCAGTTAGCGGTGCGTACTATGAATTCGGCTAACTCAACGCTACTGACACTGGGCCCTGGGCCTGTAAATCTTGTAGTGGATTCTTCTGACCAGACACGCAGGGCTGCCGACGCCGCCGGCGCTGCGTTCCTGACGTTTTCGTCAGACCAGATTGCTAAAACGCTAGTCAAAGTCCTAACAATCTCGCTTGGGCGGAGGGAGGCTCACTATCTCTCCCTGAGTTCCTTGATAGCAGGAACTGCGGATGAAGCGAACGTCAAGCTAAGGCTAGTGGACATCGCTACCGAGTACATTAAGCCAATATACCGTGTCAAACTCAGTCAAGAGCTCAAAGACCCAACGCCGTGGATCTTTCAATCGCCGGCACACTGGTTGGCATTTGCGCTTATGCTGGATTTGCCAATGACTGGTGCAGTTATTGGTGAGTATATTGACTCTTAATTGCCTTTTTTTCAGTGTCTGAGGCGGATTTTGGGCGGATTTACAGGGACCTTCCAAGCGGTTTAGTAAGGAGAAACCACTCCAATCATGAAGACGAGAACAAAACGAAAAGTTGGATGGATATGATTGATTGAATTTTGAGCTTGATGCTATCCTGTAAAAGGTGTTTTGGGAGTACGGTACCTTGCACGACAACGGCGCGCGGACTGAACTCTGGCGCGATGTCCTTACCTGCCTCCGGCTTACATAAAGAGATTTTACAGAACGAGCCATTCGGAGATGAGTTTTGGTACGATTATCTCATAACGAACGAAGGACAATGAAGAGATGTAAATCCAGCAGTCGAAGATGAAGGAATGACTCTGAGTCCATACCTCCCATTCACTCAAGAGCTCGCAACGTCAGACTATGGAGCTCCCTCGACTGCTGGACAATCCGAAACATGCCGTGTTCTCTCGCCGCTCGGTGCTCGTAGCATTCTCCTGAGTCATCAGGAAGCCTGCACTGTGCAGCCTAAGCGTCGGAAGTATAACTGTAAGTCACATGCCTGATCAACTCGTACCTGCCATGCCTCGCCTTTGATTCTACAATCTGAACCTCCTACTTATAGGTGTGATTGCTTTCGATCTGCTTAAAGTTCCATCTTCTCATCGGCTCGTTTCCAGACCCAACGATGCCTGACTTTTTCGGTGGCTATGTCATCTATCCTGAAACCGTCTATCCGTTTGCGAAGGCGTATGGCTACGACTACTACTCTGCCATTGATCCAAATGTAGCTCGATATGGAACACGAACTGAAATCATGGTACCTCTCAATTATATCAACTCAACTGGCGGGCGGAAGTTTCCGAGAGTTTGTGTGAGGGGAGTCTCCCGGAAGAGTCATCCTCCGATTCTATTCTTTCCAACTCACATAGACGCGTCCGTTGACGAGAATTATATGGTTCCTGAGAACGATCAAGACAAAAAATTTCTTGAACGGTGGTTGGAACCGTTTATTGAGAAATGCTCGCCAGAGGATATCCAGAACTTCAGGGAGAAGACGAAGTTTGGAACGATCAGGCTTCCGCTAGGGAAGTACGACCTTTCAGAGCCGGATGCTTGGTGAGTGTTATTCTCCGTCAGGTCATCATTGCAAGCTCATACGGGGAAGGAAGACATTCTTGATGAATGGCGCGAATCGCGTACTGGAAAGAGATAAGGACAACATTGGGACACTCAGCAGATGTCCGCTGTGGATGTGATAACCTCATTCCTTACGAATATCAAGCTTTTCCTTTCTCCTCGTTAATATCTGTACGGATTTCATGCTCTCGTGTCTCTGGAGTGTAGTATACCTTGCTAGACAATCATTTCGTCTCTGGCTCAAATAGTTTACCGGCATACGTCCGAGATCTCAGATATCTTGGAGAGATAGACGCAAGTATGCAAGACAGCGGCACATTGATGCTATTATACGAGCAAGAGCCCAGGGAATGAGACAAGATCTCAGCATGGTACGAAAGCTAATAAAAGTCCATTGACGAGAACAAGTACATCTATCTATCCACCACATCGTTCCATAATGCGTCTTCAACTTGAGCTCTGGTTGAGAACAAGTGTGGCGTTCGTGAGAAATTCTATCTTGAGTTGTAACTTGCTATACGAAATTGACCATGACTACACTCAGATAAATAGCGGGGTCCCTCTTCAGCACCCTCAGCTCAACTGAGTTTTCCGAGTTCTTGGAATGCAACAGAAATCTGAAGCTTGCAACTCTTTCGTTCAACGATCCTGTCCCCCGACCTCCGAGGCCATCACATCTTCCATTTAAACGTTTCCAAACTTTGGGTATCCAAAAGGACATATGTAACGATATGTTAGCATCTCCGATGATCTGCATTCCTGATCAACTTTGATAATGACTTCCATCATCACAAGTGACCGGAAAGCCTTGGAACATACCTTTTTTGGAGCCGAAAAAAAATTACACCTGGATAGTGCGGAACCGCTGTGGGAGGGGTAATTCACGAAATGGAAATGGGCAGGAACACGATGAAGGCAACGGGACCGAAGCGTCAATGCAAGTGGCCTGCTTTCTACTCAAACACACTCGTTCCATCCAGGCTTGCTCTCTCCAGGCAATCCACCGTTCTCTATGGCTTCTCAAGTCGACCCCTCGCCTCGTTTCAAGTCACATTCGCCAGAGCCTGGGGAGATATGCCACTCCGGCCCCTCGGATGGGTGTTCAGCAGAATTAGTATCGAACCATGAAACCGTTGAAACGTTCACGGAAGACCTCATAGAGCGCGGAGCCGTCGAGTTGAAAGAGCTTTGTTCTTTGAGGGAAAAGGTTCGTTCCCTACCTAAATACTCTGAGTTCAGTTGTCAATCCAAACATACATACTTACAGAGCAGGAGCTACCTCGCATTAGACCAACGAGTTGACAATGAGATGACGGATAAAACTGATTTCGAGCTGTTCAAGAGAATGAAAGGAGTGTTTCAAGAAATTGGTGACAGGACCCGTTGCCTCCCTTCTCCAACAACATGCCGCTTTCTAGATTTAGAGTACGCACTCGTGTATTCATGCCCCTTCGCCACGCCTAACTCGTTGAATCTAGATGTTGCCCTGGAAGTTTCTCATCATACATCCTGAACAAAGACCCGCACGCTGCAGGAGTCGGTATCTCTCCCGCCATCGAAACAGGGGGGTATACCTTCAATCTAGAACAACACCTCCGCTCGCGGCTCGAATTACACCTGCTAGATATCACTAGATTGAACCTTTCCAAGGACATCTCATCTTCGCGCGACCTTAAAAAGTTTTTCCCTCCCCCGAGCTATCTTAAAGATTTCAAAGACGACCCCTTTGACCTTATCATACTCGATGAGTGTCAGCCTCGTGCCTCTACACCCTTTACTCCGTCACAGGATAGAGCCCTACACCAAATTGCTCAAATTGTCCTCGCGCTACAGAGTATCCGCCCGGGAGGTGACATCATACTCAAGTTGACGAATCTAGAAGACGCCCGCACGGCAAGGCTGTTGTATATGTTCGACACCTTGTCTTTGACAGTAATAACGGTGAAGCCAAGCAGGATGAATGGGAGCAAGGAAAGCTTTTACGCCGTCGCGCATGGAGTCGGGCGCGGTCCACACGGATTCAAGTTGCCGGAATTGTTGGAGGAGATGAGGAAGTTGTGGCGGAACCTCGCAGTGGCTAAAAGCGAGGGACGAGAGCGGAATTTGTTGAATGAAGATTTAGATTTCTTGATGAATACGGAGGAAATGAAGACGGTTCATTCAGACTATTTGGACCGGTTGGTGAAATTGGGACGGCCGGTATGGAAAGCTGAGAGTAGTATTTTGAAGGAATTGTTGGACCGCTCTGGAATGTCGAAGAGTAGTTGATAGCCAAGTGCTGTTTGAAGGACGATCATATCAGCGTTATGGTCCAGATATTTTTTTGTCAAATTTGAGGTGGAATTCTTGCTCGAAAATGGCCCAACAAATGAAACGAAGACGACCTGTTAAAATTAGGCACTACTAGATATACATTATGGTAGAACACAGGCATATGGAACCAGATCAGGCCCTTAATCGACGGTGATTGTACCATCAATGAGATATACAACGCCATTTGAAGCCTAGTAGAACCATAAATGTGAGCATAAACGGAAACCGCACGAAAAAAAGTATTTATAACCTCTTTCATGTTGATTATCCGAATGTTATCCTCCAACAGGACTTGCTGCCACTCTGGGGCATTGCGGTCTCCTGACTTGGAAGATTTAAAAGTAACAGATTTGCTTTCGAGCATAGTGGTGTATGTTTGTTCCTCGAGCGATATGGGAGATTTCTACAGAATGTAAAGAATGTAACTTCGCGTATATATGGAAGTAAATTGTAGGACATACGGGAATTATATGCCCTAATACCCATCTTTCGACATTCTCCTTCGACTTCCTATCGAATTCCTGCTCAGAGATAACGATACCTTCGTCAGGCTGAGACGGCCCTTGATGTCTGTCAAGATGAAAGGAGCAATCATTAATAGATTCTGCAGAAAATTGACAGTAACGCACGGTTTGCGAGCCAGAGCCATGACAGCCTTGTTCGTCGGAGCCAAGATAGTCAGTTTGACATTACTGTCACTGAAAAGCCTGCTTGTCTCTATTTCTCTAGCATAAGAGTAGAAAATAGACGCAGAAGACTCGATGGTCAACAAGTCTGCGAGAGTAGGTTTCTCGTTGGTCTGAGGAGTGTAATCAGGATCCATTTCGGCAACCAAAGGAATCTGTTGGTGTCTAAGGGCACTTTTATGATATTTTTCCTCAGGCGGTGAGAGAACAGCCGACACTAGAGGTAAGAGAGCGAGAGAGAATAGATGAAAACGCATGTTCGATGCGAAGGACTGAGGTCACCAGTTGCGGAAGTGGAGAGGAATTGTTTGGCCAAGGCGTCTGAAGTAAATGATTATGTAAGTGTCTCACCAGAGCTCTTCTGCTTCGTCTTTTTTCTATTTCACGTTATAATCCTGACTTGGCTTGCGTAGATGCAAAGCTCAAAGCCTACTATGTGATAAATTAATCTGAATAGGAAGCTACTGTCAACATTCATTAGGCACGTGGACGCTGCATCGATGCTATGGGCCGTGGTTGAACTGCTCTGCTCCAGTCTCACCCAACCGTTGCTCAACCGTATTGGCGATTTTCTTGAGGCTCCGAAGTATGGAACGCAGCCATATCAAAATAGGAGTACAATAACGTTCCGAAGCTATGGTTCTTCCGTCAAGGACGTCAATTTCCTCGAACACGAGGACCTTCACCTTCATTACTGGTCAGTCAAAGTCTCCCTGATTCGATCCTTCGCACTGAACGTGAACTTCTCCAGAAGATCCGTTGCCAACAACTTGGAGAAAAGCGGATGCCATTTCACGGTTCTGCAGCATAAAGGGGTGACAGGATAGGGGCGTGTATTCGTGCAGTGGTCACTCACCTGTATTCACAGAGTATTCATGAAGCGAATATTATACTAAAGCGGACAGGCACTTGGGCTTTCCTCCATTGTTCACAGCCTCATTGTAAGTATTGTCCAGCGCGTGTTTTTTTTCTGCAACGCAATATGTACTAATTTCTCAGAGTTAAAATTTGGACAGCATCATTCAGGATCAACTATCATGAAAGAGGCAAGTGACTTAACGTTTCAGCACCTTACCGGGATCCACATGTTTTCTTCTGGAAGTTGTCCTTTACTTTCTCCTGTCTCCCCATTCCGGAATCAAGCTAGAAGTTGCACTACTAGTGGTCAATGACTCACAATGACTGTTTATGATTTTCTAAGGCAGAACATATCAAAGTACTACCGTGCTTCCGGACTACCCAATAGTGAAATGGTAAACATGCTCAATTTGGTCCCCGCAATTGCTGTTTCATTGACAGTCAGCATCGTAGATAACCAGAGCCTAGGCTATCGACGTAGTACTCGATATGTATTTGCAAGAACCACACACTCGTCTATACCTCCCCATTTTTCTCGACCGAAGAACAAAAGGTACTCGGACTATCAGCTTACGCCAACTATTCACGTTCAAACTTAGCTTTCAGTGGATCCTAGCACTAACTGACGATGTTGACTCTGAGCCCTCAGAGAAAGTGGACACTAAACCCCACGAATTCTTTCCCCGACACGCGTAAGCAAAAACCTGACGTCCTCAATATCTTACTCCAAACACCACTTCGGCGGAAGAGGCCTCTTTTGGCATTTGTTTTACCGGCGCAGTTGTCTTTGGGACGATGCGAGCGAGAGAAAAGCGGTGCAGATGTATTACTACGAGAGGGAGGGCACAAATACGAAGAAGGTGCAGGTAGGGAAATTTCAGACGTTCCGCAACTGCGTCATTCTTCAAGCTCTCGGAAGATGGGTGTAGATCTGGCGCAGCCTCCGTCCATACTCGCCACAGCACTTATTCGAAATCCTGTCCTGGAGAAAATTTCTGTATTCGAATACATGACTTACCTCGAGCGCACTACTTTGAGCGGCTCTAGGGCCCAGCCTGAACGCTAACTCATCTCAAAACAACTCGATGGGTCCAGCGGGAATCGCCTCCGTGAGTTCTTGCATGCCTGAACACAGCGTCACAATGTAGTTCATGAGCTTTGTTTGAAGGTAAGGCTAACACATTGAAGATAGAGGACTGTTACAGTATCTATGTTGATAAGCTCTGAATAAAGATGAGCCTCAGCGTTGCACGAAGAAATGTGGGATGCAGGAAATATTACTTACGTAAGTACCTAACAAAACCCGCGGCCCGATACATAACCGATGCACTTACGTAATCAAATAACATATTTTGCTTCCGCGGAATTTGCAAGACAAGTGAAGGAGACGCACCGCCACATTTTACCGATTGCGAACCGCCACTACCGTCCGATCCAGGGAGTCAGCGCCACCTGCAGTATGTATTCAGTGCTTGAGAAAGTAAAAAGGCAAGGATCTCCCCGCAGTTTGAATTCTGCGAGCTGGTATACGTCAAGACCAATATATGGTTATGATATTGCGGAGCGTCGTACTATGTAGGTGATTGCCATTGCAGTGTGGTCAGGAACTTGCGCACGGTGGAGGAGTTGGAGAACTCTCATATCTGATATCAGTCTTTGGAGTATTTTCTATTGAAGACGGGGGAACAACAGATGTGCCTGTAGGTTGAAAGATTTTTCGTTTTGCTGTGTAGCGTTTTTTGAATGTGTTGAATGTATGTACGTATGGTACATGGGATCCACGACCCTGCTGCGAATGGCCCTGCTAGTCTGATGCTGTTATATCTTGATATCGATGGTTGATGTATGTAAGAGAAGCTCGACAAACTGAACGAATTACTGCGTCCGAGGTACATGCATAGGCTTTTTGAGACGTATTAAGCATCCGTACGCTTCTCTACACTACGATGACAGTCTACAAGTCTGGGTCCCTAAAGTATACTACAAGTACATATAAACGCAAAGTTCTACCGTTCCAACTAACGGCGGTATTACATATTGTCAATGAAATCTATATCTACACACGAGGATACATAATATATGGTAAGTACTGTAGTGTCTGTGATCAAGTGTTATGGTCCCAAAGTCAGTATACTGCTGTCATCGTGTATGCAGAAAAGTTTTGATTTTGAGAGGTATAGAATCCGTGACCGAATTCCTGACGTGTCCCATAGCTATCACAGTATCGAGTGGTATCATCAAGACGAGGGGATCCTTCAACTGTACAACCTGAGACAAGCTGTTTTGATTCAGGTTCAAGTTCACCGTAAGCCGTATACGCCGAATCCGAAGGCGACGACCCACAGTCGATCCGAGTCGTCGCTAAATAATCGTCGAAGAAGCACCTTGGATTTTTGTAAGCTGTAGCACTGTCAGCGATGAGCAATGCACAACCTACCTCAATTTTGAAGAGTACTTACTCATCAAAGAGCTATCCGTGGAGAAAAAGCGGAGCGTCTCTATGCCTGTTCGAAGACATAAGACCAGGTCTTCGCCTCCTCCCGCAGACGAATGGGGTGGCCATGCATTGTGAAGAGATCGAATTCGGCTAAGTTCGTCGATAAGGGTTTGACAGGCTAGAGACCAACATATCTGTACCAATAATAAGAATCAAATGTTAACCCATGTAATAGCAATAGGTGTTAAGGAGTGCTCACCCCCATGATAGGATTAACAACAACAAACTCCCTAACATTCAAACCGTCGCTATGCAGCATAGCTCGAGCCGAAGTTACGCAATGTTGACGAGATGTACCATCTGATTGAGAAAATACACCGTGTAGCCGAATCGTCGACGCATGGATCAACGAATGTGCGAGAAACAGTACTTTTGTTGTCGGGTTTGTGACGTCCAGCTCCGACAATGAAGTAAGGTGCCCACGGGTGGTTTCAATTAGATGATTTAGGGACTGGAACGCAGCAAAGAAGGACTGAGAATCCCGTGCCGTCATATCTTTATCATGCATGCCATCAGATAAACTCATCCCTCCAGGACTCAACAAAAATAGAGACACGTACTCGAACTGTATTGTCCAGCAAGGAACGTTGCTTGATGTAGAAGCGTTGTCGCCTTGACGAGCAAAGCGCTCGTACTCGTCGGTTGATTCCGCCGAGGCTGAACATGATTCAAGAAATTCCACATGGTAGATTGACCATGAGGCGGCAAAACACCCTTTTTGAGGTTAATTAATGAAAAAAAAGACAAAAAGTTAAAAAGGGGGGATCGTGACATGAATCAACATCAAGCACGTACCTCTTTGTAACTCTCCATGTCTAAGGGCCAGGGCGTATCAATCTGAACGCCTGGAGCGTCGAAAACCCCACATACACCATCCGCCGAGTCTACGGCAACCGCAAGGTTCCTATACAACGTAAATACAGCCCAAAATCCATTAATCCTTTCTCCCTCCTCAACGGGATCGCGTGAGTCAGGTAACACCGTAGTATCGTTTGGTCCAACCGCAATCGGTATAGGCGTCCACTGATTTGACGATCGAGTCTTGTTCAATCCACATCCTAGCACGAGCCCTGCAGCGCTAGATGTGTGGCGTTTAGCCTCGATGAGGTTCCCATTACGGAAGAAGTAATAGCCCAATAGAATCTCCGCCTGGATCGTTTGTATCACCCGATGGGGGTGTGGCGAGCAAAGTTCGGTTGCTGTGTCTCTCAGGGCGCGTAAGAGAAAAGTACGTTCCTGTGTTCGGTGCGCTTCCGGAGAAAGGTGAACACCCCAAAGGAACACAGTACTTAGAAGAGCTGGACACGGTCTAGAGTGATGGCCCCATTGTGCTGGGAGGAGAGCGGAATTGTAAAATCGAGGGATATTAAGAAAAAAGCCAAAACATGCTGCGTGAGCGAAAAACGTGTCGAGCCTAGAACAACTTTATCAGTGTGTGAGGGTAAAACGAATGAAACTGGTCATTTACATGCTCCGCATCGCGTGCGAGGTTATCTGTGAATTTGACTCCTGGTTAAAAGATTAGAATGGCTATGCGGGAACCAAGGGTTTTAACGACTTACTGAGTACTCGGCAGAGGGTGTAGTAGTTGTACGTTCTGAGGACGTAGGTGAATGCCCTAAGGAAGCATGAGTCATATAGTGAAAACAAGATCCGAGAGCGTTCTTGCCTAGAGCGGGACTCGAAACGGCAGATAACGGAGACGTAGTGTAGAAGGGAGATGAAGGAGTCTTGCTGGTGGAGTACGGATCTCGCAATCGAGGAGATAGCGAAGACGAGCTCGAAATGTTCAACTGTAGACCACTATCGTCTCCGCCCTGTCCATAGGGATTATGGAGAGTAACAGCCGGCGTCTCATTAGGATGCTCGTATTCTCGCAAACGAGCTTCTAGTCGGGAAACAGTCTCCTCCAATACCTTCGTTCTTGACCTCCCAGGACCATCAGCATATTCGCAAGGATCGTCTTTGGGCGTACGATGACATGGGCCGCAAATTGGTCGTGCTCCGTCGCATTTCTGTAATAATGGGTATTAGAATAGATGATCTGAAGAAGGAAAGGCACATCCCGGAGAGAGCTCTCCACAGAGGTGTTCCTATCCCCGAAGAAAACGATGCGTACGATTTTTAGGAATCTTTTAAAGCACACAAAGTCAGAGAGGGGTCATGTACGAGAGTCATGGATGCGCACCTGCAAGTTAGACAAGCTTTCCCTCTCTTCAATGGTTTATTCGAAGGACCAGGGTCAGGCGGCGAAGTATATCTCTGCATTCTACCCAAGGATGCGCAGAGCGAATATTTGGGATGAAGTTCAAAGACGAAGTTGACATTGGAACAGTTGATATTTATATAGAGGCCATGAATGAGGCACTTCCGTTAATGGAGAGCGGATCTTCACGTCGGAGGAACGATCTTGACATCTCCAAATTAGTGGTGCAATAAGCAGCAAAAATGCTGTTCGTACGGAAAGTGTAGAAAGTTAAGGAACAAGCCCGGCACCACTCGTCCACCAGTCACGAGACTGTGTGAGTATTTTTTCCCGCAGCGCAGCCGGCTAACGCTGTGCGAGAAGGCTAGGCTCCGCTAACCCTCCCCTGCAATTCTCATATCAGCTTCGGTCGAAATCTTTCTCCAGGCTTCCAGTAGCGGAAGCGGGGAGTGTTCATGATCCTTCAAGAACTGCGGCCGGTCATGCTATCATGATTAACCCACTCCTGTGAGTCACATCAACAGCGAGCACTCGAGCATTTCGGTTTCTTTAAGACCGTACCCCCGGAAATGAGGTTCAAAATTTTTTCCCTTTCAACTTTCAACTTGCTTTCACTTTTTGTGGCCTTACATCTCTTACGTTTAAATCGGACAGGTCCGGTAGGTCGCATACCAAAAGCTTGTGAGCATCGGGGAAGTACGGGCTCTGGACTTGCCCTTTTTTGCAGTTCAGCGTCTTCATCGGGGCGCGGCGTTGGAAGCCGAAGATCTTTCCAAGGGTCTTCCTAAGAACTGGACTGGACTCAAATCATGATTTCTCCTGAATTTCTCTTCAAATTCGAAATGATGCTCATGATCTGTCTATCAGAATCTATTGTTGATATCATTTGGATATCATTGCTAAAAGGAAGGACCGTGAACATGTCTCCGACCTGAAGGTTCAGGCCTGAACAGGCCTTACTTCTCCGAGTTCTCGCTTTCTGCCGCTACGATCACATGAACATTGGCTAGGATCCACTTTAGTTTCTCAAACGGTCCCCGCTATGCGCTGCTGTTGATGACAACAGTATCCACCCTGACGGCATGTTAGGCTTCGAAGTTCTCAAGGCCTTGCATTTGTAGACATTCAAATCGTACGTCTTCCCGCTCACTTTTTGTCAAGTGCTGCCTCATTTCGGGCTTCATTTCAGCATCTTACCCTATGTGTTTCTCACCCTGGAACATCACGAAAACACCGACCGGGTCAAGAACCTCCAACTGTTGAGCACCTTCAAGTCTCAACATGGGGATTCCTCAGCGCACAGCCACAAATTTAAGTACGATCTATGCTCGATCTGGAAGCTACGATCCTGATCGTCCAATCACATCAGGAATTTGGTACTTAGAGGGTCAGTAATTGTTATACATACATGTATTTTTTTCACCAACTTCCTATGCTTAGAATGATTGGCATGGCAAATTCTATAGTTTGCCAAGTATTTCAGGACCATGCGTCGCGCAACCGTTGTACATAACACCAGGCCCTACAATGTATTGCTTTTGACCCTGCTACGTTTCGTTCCAGGGCCATCTCAGGTGCAAATAATAATTCATACGACACACACAACACTTTACTCAAATCTTCGGCACATAAGGGGTCTTTGCTACATATCAAGGGAGAGGTCAGGGTGCGTTCTCAACGGTCTAAAAGTATCAGCATACGTAGGTCCATTTTGACAACATTCAGGAGAAAATCGACCCTTCGTAAAAGGTATCAACCAGGAGAAACACGTCTTAGGAGGAGTTAGCTATTCAGATCGCATTTGATACGCTGTAGTCGGACTTGAATGATGGTTCGGCATTCTCGGATATAACCCCCTCAATCCCTCAAAAGCCAAATTTGGACCAAATTCGGCCACTCTGATATTCATCAATGGAACTGAAATGTCGCTCCAAAATGTTTTTTCTTTTGTTCAATGTTTAGCCCGCAGGACGTCTGTCAAATCCCAGCGACTTGAAAGAGAAATAGGAGGTTCGAAGATGCAATCATTATCCATGATGGATATCGGCAAACGCGCACTAACATCCTATGCAAAAGTTCTTCCAGCACCATCGACCAAGTTTGATGTCAGGTGAGGTGGTATGACTCATTCTCAGTCATGTTCATCTTTCATCATAAAAATCAAGATATGTATTTCCTAGAAGGTGAGTGGTGGCTCTTGTTTGTAGACCCTCGCGTTTATGTGCAGGGATGAGTCCAATTAAGTCTTGATTTCAAGTTGATCATATTGTCAGAAAGTCCGCTACCTTTCTGATTTAGCTGGCCAGCTAGTGTCAGGTAATATGCGGGTAAGTCGTAAATGTTCATCTCCCCCAACTCCCCCGAGCCCCTTGTGCATGCACCCGAAATGATGACCTTTATGCCCAAGGGAAAACGTACTCGAGCTTCGTCCGATGCCGTCTCCAAAACAGCCTTCAAACTCGCAACCCGACGCTGCTGTAACTCAACTGCTTCTCGCCGGAAGTGAAACAAGTATCGTTAATTACCGTACTTACAGCGCTTGCTGTTCTTCAGATACAACGTATTCGGTATCCTCAACAACTACTAAATCGCCATGACCATGGAGCCGGCTCGGATCTCAACTTGTAAGTATTAGCAAAAGCTCGAGATACAATCACAACTTGTCCAAGTCATTGGGTGAGTTTGTGATGCACGACCGAGATAAGAAGACTCAAAGACTGATCCTACTCTTTCGTTTGTTGAACTTCGTCGGACATTGATTACAGCGGTCGTCGCGGTCGAAGAACTCCATAAACTCCTGTTTAAATTGGAACTGCTTTCGTGATTCTCCTGAAGATAGTAATACATACATATGTAGAACACAATGCACGGCGTTTACTTATGACGCGTCATCTAAAGCTACCGGTTACTGGTCACCGACGGGCCGGGCTTACTAAGGCGGTCTTGACGAGGGTCCGGCCTGGCTGACTCATCCGCGGCCGGGAACGTCAATATCCGGAGGCTGACGAGGGCTGGCGCTGGCTGGCCGCAAGGCGCTGAGCTTGCAGAGCTTCCACTACCAGCCACCACGATGTTGGTGACACGTTATGACTACCAGTGCAAATGCGCTTTTCGGTTGAAGGATTTGACAATTAGCAAGCTCTGAACAGGACACCCTCGTATTTCATCAGTGGCCGTGATCCACAGTCCACGTAGGCGTACGTGGACCTTTTCTCGCTTCGTCGGAACTCGTATGTTCATGAATCATTTTTCTTCTTCTTTTCTAATCTAAAACCACGGCTCATTACAACTTATTCGATCATCCCGCGAGGCTTTGGGATACGGAACACGCAAATTTCGCCACCTCAGACATGCTACTTAATCTCGGAGGCCGTTTGAATGAAGGCTCAGAAGAGAGATGAATTCCACACGCATTTGGGGATATACGAACCTTTTTTCTGTGAAATGAGTTGTCGGAGTCCTGGACCATATGGCCTTCCCGCAAGGACCCTAATTGTTACGATTCCGCAGGCAGTGTCCAAGATTCGTATGTATGTACCCATGACTAGGTTTTGGTCTTGCGAAGGCGCAAACCCGCATCGTCTATGTACGGACCTCATCCATTCAACCTTCCCTCGGTAAACTTCTTACTCATCTGCGGTATAGATGACCCGGAAAAAACGCACAGTATCGGTGATTTTCGTCTCCCGAATATTTCATGGATCGACAGGCTTCTTCTCTGAAAGATCATATAGGTAAGTACATATTTGATGAATTGTAGATCTCTGCTTGTCTCGCCACAGCGGGGTTGTAGTGGTGATCATTTCCATTTCATATTGAGGCAATGCACGATTGTGGCTCATCACTGGACTACATTGCCTCGTGTATCATCATGTACTTCTGACAATGATACGTGCGCGTGCGACTCGGGTTATAGAAAGATTTTCTGGTCGAGGGTGAACGTTAACCGTGAGTTGATCTGAAGGATTGATGTCAACTTGAGCTTGCACCGCAGACGTGAGTTCCAACAGAATTGGTACTAATTCTGGGCTTTGAACGTGCCTTTGAGTACGATATAAGATACGTATCTGTTATCTGAGGCTCTGCAAAGTGGAGTTGCATGACTGGCTGGTCTTGCAACGAGGCTTTCGTGGAACGAGCGTGAGAGCTGCTGAGACTAGGATTCATATTCAGTATTCAGGCGGCGGGAGAAATGACGCACTTAGAACTCTATGGATTTATGTAGACCCGCCTCTTTTTGTAATTTATGTTCGTCATGCAATACGCTTGCACATTACCAGAAAAAAGAAACTAAATAGTGCTCTAACATTAACCATTCCCTCTAGCCGACTTGAACGACTGACCTCGTCATTACTAGTGACGCGCTCTACCAACTGAGCTAAGAGGGATCTGAAAGTCTTGCCTCCCACAAGGCCACGTAGTGTTGCGTTACATGAAATCAGTCTGACAAACTCGACCATTCTTCACCTTGAGCTGTATCACGAGCGGCCTACTCACCACCTCAGGCCTCAGGCCTCAGGAGTCAACGTCCCTCAAGCTAAAGTTCCACCGCTGTCAATGTCTACCTAAGGGCTAGGTCCGAAAAGCTTTAGTGAGATGATCCAGACACTTTTAATTAACGTAGCAGACAAATAGAACACTGAAAATTCCTCGAATACCCGCTTTCTAGGGCGCCACGCAGTGTAACTCGTCGATCAAAAGACTCGATGTTCTACTCCTGGGACCTGAATCCTGAATAGAATCGCTGTCATCGGAGCCGAGGCTTCGAAGTATCAGACGGAGGTGAGGTGAATGTTACCTTACAACTACATCAGCAAGCCATGGGTGACGTAAGGACTCTGTACAGCCCCATACAGGGCCTCCCAGAGCTACACGGAAGTAGGAGACTCGACAGTGCTGTATACTGCTGTATAGCGCTGCATCGAGCCTTTACGTCACCCAGGTTTTGCTGATGTAGGTACCCGGGCCTTCATTCTTTTTTGACGAGTGTAAATACTTATTTTCGATTCTCGAATAGCGACATCTTAGACAGCACTGGACCTAGACCGCAACTCGATTGACATTGCAGTGTGTACTTCAAGTTGGTGGCAGCGTAATGTCATTGACCCTGATTCAAGTTTCAGTCTTTCAGGAGCGACTCCGGAAACCCCAATTGACGCAATGTATTATGGATCTGCTACATAGGTTCTCAGAGAAATCCTGGAGTGGGGAAGTCCAGCCTCTCCTAGACTAAGGTACGGTATCAATGCCAACGAGTTGTTCGGTTCCGGGCTCAGTCTATGGTATATGCAGAATCGATTGATGTTTCAAAGTAGAAAGAACGTCCTGGTACATTCGTCTACAAATTTTCAAGCTCGGGAAGCTTGCGTACCATTCACTTCCATGGAGTCGAGTCGAGAACGCAAAACGAATCCAGATTCCTCAGTATTTTTGTGCAGGTTTCGTCTAGCATTCTTTTTTTGGGTCCAAGCTTAAATCAAGCATCGATTTTGGTCACGCTTCGCTGCGAAGAAAAATCTGTATCAATAATATTATAGGGCCGGTTCAAAACAGACAAAGACTTTCAGCTCTTTCAAATAGCTCGTCCAACCGTGACTCGTCAACCTTTTGTTTTCTCAGAAGTTACACTCCACGCTCATTTTTGAGGTAGCCGAACCGTTGAAAACCAAGCGCCACGCGTGGGCTTTCACTTCTGTGAGGTCCTGTCTCAACTGAACCCTTTCTTCGAAGATTTTCGTATCTATGTAAGTCAACTATCTTGTCTCCGCCTGGATCTCTTCTGACGTTGCTCCTAGACACAGTGGTCATGACAGTACGAACAGAACACGAATGGTGTACCGTAACTATCAGCAATTGATTTCAAGTAAACCACCCGTGCGTTGTCGAGAATAACGAGGGAAAGGTTACTGGCATCCCGGGAAAGGTTACGGCTCAAAATCCGAAGTTTGTCTTGGAAACAAGTCTTTCACGTCTCGCATCGACTAAAATAAACCGTACATAAACGTAAGCATACAATCTCTACTACAGGTATGTAACCATTTCAACGGATAATAGATCCACTCGAGAAGAACAGCCCGAGATACTCGTGAATACAGTAATTAATTTCTGATCCGTACACAACCCGGCTCGTACTAATCAACAGAAAAAGTATCATACACGATACACAGTGACAATAAGAATGATAAGATAGACTCGTAGAACGAATTTTAAGACACGACCGTAGGGTAGAAATAATCGAAGAATAGATGAAATGTTACACCAGGACACCCTGACCTCGACGAGGATGCGAACGAAAAGAAGACAAAACCTAAGAAAAAGTTTTCCTACAAATGAACCCTAACGTGCTGACCCAAATTATCCCTCCTACTGAACGACTTGTTACATCCGCGATGAGGACATTTGTGCGCTAGAAGACGAAGCGCAGGGGGGAAGGTTTGCAGAGGGGGATGGGGAGAGAAAGATGGGGGAGGGGAAGGAGGGGGAAGGGGGAAGGGGAGGGAGAAGGAAGGGGAAGGAGAAAGGGGAAGGGAGAAAGGGAGAGGGGACGGAGAAGGAGGAGGAGGAGCAGGGAGAAGAGGAGGGATAAGGAGGAGGAAGGAGGGAGAAGGGGAAGGGGGAAGAGAAGGGGAAGG
>RCHF01004357.1:0-20534 GCA_003987895.1 Neonothopanus nambi | reverse complement strand
CTAGGTGATCCATTCTTCCTATACCACAACCTGTGATTTATCCGCGACAATAAGGTCTTTTGGCCTTGAATATGAATGGATTGATCAAGCTGAGGACATGTAGAATGAAAATCACGACATCTTAAGCTTGATTTCAGATTCTGAAGAGCTGCAGGATGCTCATGGTAATGCCAGTGATGAAGTGGTTTCTGAGCACTCGGAAGTGGTCTGAGTCGAAGGGTTTGGCGGAAAGCAGAGGCTAGATGCCTTGTAGTGCTGAACATGAGGAAATGCGCGAGAAAATTACATACTCAAGCAGCCCTGAAGCAGACCAACAAATCGCGTTCAGTTCATTTGCATTTGGCAAGCATGTTGGCACTCGATGCGCTTCACTGTTGTGTATAAAATAGATATCGTTAAAATAGTGGATTCATTTCACAAGTTGCTAAGAAACTTTCGGTTCCTACGATGAACTCTCGGAGATAACACTAGAGGATAGAAGACAAGACGAAACAGCAGCACCAAACCCCCACTTTTTATTGCGACTACTTAGTAGTAGACGGATAGCCTTGAGCTGAGTCGTGCAGAGAACCCTTCAGCTCATCGTCATCCGAGTCAAGGGCGGAGACGCAGCGACACTCATACATAATGACTCATAGTGGGAGGTGCTTGTTTGGCAAAGGTTTTAGATATAAACATTGCCTAGCTCATCGTTCACGCACGTTCTTTTGTTTTTCCATGAAGTCCCGAAGGCATTCGCTAGTTTGCTAGGTTCTTCCTTCTTCTTCCTCTTTCTTTTCAATTTTTACTCGGATTTCTAGTCAACGGCTTTCATCTTCGCTATGGGCTACATTCCGCAAGATGCCCTCGATAATCTGAAAAAGTATTCTTACAAAAGTGTCGATAAGTAAGACCTCTAATTCATTGACTATCTAATCAAAGACCTTAATATTTTTTCTTCGTAGATCTGTTGTATCTAAATACGTTTTGAACCCGTTCTGGACATGGTTTGTAACTCTGTGGCCCGTGTCTGTAGCACCTAATACAGTAAGCTCACCTTTCCTAATTGTAATTTACACTGAAAATTAACTGGACGGCCAGATCACGCTTTCAGGACTATGCATGGTTCTAATCAACTTCGCTACGATGTTATACTACGACCCAAAATATTTGACTGAAAAAGGAGGCGCATCTGGACCCCCGCAATGGATCTATCTTACGCGAGTTTCAATCATTTTTCTCTGGGTGGACAGGAGGCCTTACTTGGGTCATCGTGCAGATGGGGCGCTGGGTTGTTTTTATACCAGAGCTTTGACGCTATAGATGGGTGAGTGTCAAGTCCACTGCTGTCCAGCTACGTACTAAATTATTTATTTGAAGGAAACAAGCGCGCCGGACGGGAATGGCGGGTCCTCTGGGTGAGATGTTTGACCACGGTGCGTTAGTTCGTAAATATATGCTCTATGAGTATTCATGCGGAGTGTCTACGCAGGATGCGACGCGATGAACACAACTGTAAGCTTGGTTTACATGTACGCCGGTACCCTATAATTCATTGACTTGCATAGCTCGAAGTCATCCTCGCCGCCCAAGCACTGAACTTAGGACGCTCGTGGTGGACTGTTGCATCTCAAATTGCTACCCTGGCCAACTTTTACCTTACAACTTGGGAGGAGTACCACACTGGTGGGCCCCAGTATCCTTCATTCATTGACGTCATTTAATTTTTTTTCTCCTCGCGATTTCAGGCTATCTATACCTCGGAGTGTTTTCTGGGCCAGTGGAGGGGATCCTGATGATTGTCTCTATATACATTATTTCTGCTATCTATGGCATGTCGTCCTGCTTATATCAAATACTGCCTTCTGACGCACCTATAGGTCCCTCGGTTTGGGACACCGGAATTTTGACGTTTTTAAGGCTCGACAAATACCCATTTATTGCTGACAAGATACCCAACATTGGCCTGAACGAATCTTTCATGGTGTTCGGCGCCTTCGGTCTAGCATTCAACATCATCAACAGGTAACTATTCGACGCCTCTCTTGGCTGCTTATATCATTTTTTAAATTTTTTGTTTTCTGCTGCAGCTACGCGAACGTCCGTAAAGCGATGCGTTCTGCCGGAAAATCTACCAAGAAACCCCTTCTCCTCCTTCTCCCCTTCCTCTTCTCCGCTCTAGTGCAAATCGCTTGGCTGAGTCACCCGGAGCTGAACCACTCCGCTATAATCAAGTCTGCGCTGTTCGTCCCATTCCTCTGCGCATGGGGCCTGCAATTCGCGCATCAAGTCGGCAGGATGATCCTCGCGCATGTTACAAGCATGCCGTTCCCTGTTTTCGACTGGATGTGGATTTGGAGCATCATAGGTGCCATTGATGTCAATTTGCCTAGGTTAATCGGAAGGTTCGTCCGTCTTCCTCCCACTTTCACTTCTTCTGGATTCTGACCAGTTCTCGTATAATCGTCGCGGCTTTGTATAGAGGTCCTCTCATCCAATCTTCGACGAAAAACATGGCGATTTTTATTTACCTTACCCTTGCAATTTCGTTGTTCTCGTATACGAGATTCTGCACGCTGGTTATTCAGGATATCACCAATTTTATGGGCATTGCGTGTTTCACGGTTAAGAAGAAGGATGCGGCGGGTAATTGGCATGATATGTCGCATGATGCCCCGGCAAAGAAGCAATGAATGGGTGGTTGGTATTGGATATTGAAGGAAGCTGGAATGATCAAGGGGATGGGTGAGATTTGTGACGAAGACGACTTGTGGTGGATAGATGAATAAACGATAGAATGATTTACGATTCTTGTTTAGAATAATGATTACTTAGTGCTTGGATATTGAAGGAAGCTGGAATGATCAGGGGATGGGTGAGATTGGTGACGAAGATGGATAGATGAATAAACGATAGAATGATTCTTGTTTAGAATAATGATTACTTCCTTTAGCGTAGTGTAATAATCAACATTCGCTTTCCTGAGCAGGGTCTTTTTCTGGATTTTGGATCTTCGTGGGTACRTAGTATACAAGGATCATGTAGATCTCCTAGATGAAGTCTCACTGCTTCCTCGATTTATTAACCGTCTGGATCACTTCAGACCTTTCAGCTGATTCCAGTCCCTTAACAATTCTACACTTAATTAGGTTGTTTGAATTCCTACACTCCGCTCCGTCTTGTAATGTCCAAATGTCGAGATACCAATTTGAGCAAATCAACGGAGATAAACCAAATTTTTTAAAAATAATTCTGCGCAATGCATATGGGTTCACTTTAACCTGTTCTCGAGTCGTGTGGTTCGCGAAGTTCGACAAGAATAGCTGCGGTGCCGCCGGTAGCCCCGGTACCGCAGAGCGTGAGAGCCAGCTTTGCCATCAGCATAGCACGTGTCGCTCGCCGCGAAGAGTTTATACTTGGTAGCTTTTTTAACTGACTTTCCAATAATAACCTGGGTAATGAACTTCAAGGCCTTTTATGCTGGTTACTGATCTACTGTGCGCTCTCCGAGCTACCCGCAAACTCAATAGGTTGCGAATTGCCATGTCCGCGATCCTCGTGCTTCAAAAGCCTACAGTGGGCTCCTGGGAGGTGTACTGTGGAGCAAACTCTTGCATAGACAGGCTGGCAGGAGTATAGCTAGACAACTGTTAGAAAGAACCACTAATCTGTGTGCTAATTGAATTTAAGGACCACCCTCAGCTGAGACTAAGATTCATTCATGATCAAGTAAAAGCAGGCCTCCGTGTAACCGAAACAATACATCAAGCACTGAAAAAATCGCAGTGATAAAATTCATTCCTCCGGCTTGTCCAAGATAGTGGAAAACTCCAAAGGAATCGCGCGGGCAGTATCGCGTCGCAGCATCCGATCTTCACTCGGTTGAACAACTCGTAGGAACTCGGGGTCTAGGAAAACCTAAACGACGCTAGCAAGTGTAAAGCATCCGACGGGGAAGTAAGACAAAACGGACCACTCACATCGAAGATATCTTTGAAGGACTTGGCTTCGTACAAAGCGACGCCGTCCCAAGTACCGGGCGAAAAACTCAGCGCGGGAATGAGCTGATTTGTTTTGTCATTCAGAAACATCTGATCAATCATTGAATGATCATTACCCAGCACATGTATTGCTGAAATGTTGCACGCTACTCACTTGCTCGTATTTGAGGATGTTTTTCTTTACAATTGCAATGGAAAGGAATAATCTAGAATGGGTCTCCAACCAATATCGGCGAAATTCTTCTTCGGATATACTTTCTTTCTTCAGTACGCCGACGAGAAGGCGGACGCGGTCGGTTCGTATTGCGGGGCGAGATGACATGGTGGATGATGCAGGTAGAGTCTTTGATTTCTCCGAGTGCAGGAGTGGGTGTTATACCGCAGAATATGTGTTTGGTGCTGTAGGCGCCGAGCCTCGCCATTTGAGGCTTTACACATCAGGTTCGGACCTTGAACAAAGGGTAAAAGGAAAGCTGTTCTATTAGTATAAGGGTGGCTATAAGGGTGGCGAAGAAGATCAGGGTCAGATGTAGGACTCGAGAGAACCAATGTGACTTACTCTATCGGCCCCCAGTGCACCAGCGGCGCGTTTTCGACTGAAGTCTTGTACAATTCAGCGGATATATCGGTCATGAAAGAAGTTCGTGCCTTGCCTGTTGAAACTGGGGATAATGATTATATCAGATAAGGATTGAGTCCCCCGTTTTCTCATGTAGCTGAGAATCAGAACGAAACAGGAATCAGGCCATCCAACCAAAACGCAAAAAATACACGGCGCGTACGCATTGAGTACGGATTTCTGCGTCAGTCGTGTGTTTAATAGCCGTGCCGATGCAGAAAAACACAAATGGGGTCTCTCAGCTACCGGCGAAGAACTTCCTTTTAAATAGATCGCAGTTAATCGACGAAATGTAGACCACCCATGGACTTCGGTATTCTCCTATACCGCTTTCTGATACGACACATTGCCTGAGCTTCGAGGAAAACGAACTTTCTTCGATTTCATGTATGATCAAATTGAACAAGAGTCTTCGATATATTTTCCGCTTTCCACTCAGGGTGCCACCGCGAATCCGAATTCGTGGCACACGACTTCCAAAGTCGAATGAAGCTAGAAATTGAGCTAGTCAGTTCACGAAAAAAATATAGATGACGAAGAAAGAAACCTGAGTAGTTGACCCAGAATATGTGAGAGACCCAGGCCGGACGCGAGGAGCGGATCGAGAACAAAAGTGGCTGCGCAGTGGATTCCGAAAAAGGAAACTTCCAGCATGACATGGCCACAGCGACATTTATTTCTTTCTGGGCGTTTTCCCTGCTCTAGAAATTTCCTAAAATCGTGTAAAAATGAAAAACAGAAATATTGACTTTATTTTTGAAGGTTTACCACAAAAAAATTAGGAAAAAACTGCAGGGAAAGCGTAGAAAAAATCATGACGAAGGTTCCGAGGTCAAATGAGCTCAGATTCGAGTGGGAACGTGCGTGAGAAAATTGAAAGTGCTCAGAGTACAGTTGGAAACTGAAATTCCACTTCCCTTTCTTCCCCAACTTCCATCATCCTCTGCCAGCGAACCCTCGAAGAAAGCCTTCCTCAAGCCCAATCAAGTTCAAATGGCTCGTACCAAGGTTCGTATCCTTCTTCAGTCTTTTATCGACCTCTCTGTTGAGTTTTTCTTTCAGCAAACCGCCCGAAAGTCTACAGGAGGTTCGTCGTCGTCGTCGCCGTTGTGCGATTTTTTTTCGCCGAATTTTTGTCTGACTTTATGGGAACTTTTCTCCAGGAAAGGCTCCTCGTAAGCAACTCGCCACCAAGGCCGCCAGGAAAACCGCAACGGTAAGTTTTTATTGTCGATGCCACCGTCGCCGACGCCACCGCTGTCGTTGTCGTCGTCGTTGGTCGTCATCATCCCTTTCATTCATCGGTCACTGATTTTTCCCACGATCAGACCGCCACTGGTGGTGTGAAGAAGCCCCACAGGTTCCGTCCCGGAACTGTCGCTCTTCGTGAAATTAGACGTTACCAGAAGTCTACTGAGCTGCTCATCAGGAAGCTTCCCTTCCAGAGGCTCGTCCGTGAAATTGCTCAGGACTTCAAGGTATGTTATTGTCGTGTCACGCTGCTACTCGTTAAGGCTATGATTACTGACTCATCTTCGTCAGACCGATCTCCGTTTCCAATCCTCTGCCGTCATGGCCCTTCAGGAGGCTGCCGAGGCATACCTCGTCTCCCTCTTCGAAGACACTAACTTGGCTGCTATCCACGCTAAGCGTAAGTCTCTCTTTCTCGTCCTCCCTTCTTGACGTTGACCACTTTGCTATTAGGTGTCACCATCCAGCCCAAGGACCTCGCCCTTGCTAGGCGTCTTCGTGGCGAGCGCTCTTAAGTTCATCGTCGAGTCACCTTGGCTTTGGGTTTAGCTTGGTCGGACTTCCTTGTTTATTATCGATTATCGTTTTGTACCCTTCTTCTATATGTGTTAGTACATGCCTTTTGGTCCCAGTCGACTGCACCGTGTACTCTATTCTATTTTGTATGATCATGAGCACCCTATTATGAATACATTCGGCCAGACGGTCATTTATATTTATGAAACGTTTTGACCCTTTGCCCTGTCCGAGTACCTATCTGAACATCATCTCCTGTCATGCACAGCACAAGGTCGGTTATTGACTGGACTGCGAGAGCTATGTTGACCATCGCCTTTTCCGCACATACTTAGTTTGGGATCGCATGGTCAAGTCATTGGCAATAGAGCTGTCTCCGTTGCAAACCGCGTACTTTAAGCGACTTAATACAATGAATTCAAGGATACAGTCGACTGAATCAATTAAAGACTCGGGAGTCTCACTAGAGACCAGCCTTCGTAGGAACAAACGGACCATCATCACACACAAACCCAGCATCATTCGATATCTATAGTGAAGGCACAAGGTACATTGAAGTAAGTGAATGTTACATTCAGACAATGTCAAGCTCTTACTGTATCGGGGTTACACATAACCGCGACGGGCGCGCCTGTTTCCGTCCTGGCAAAGATATCTTTTGCTAAAATATTCTGGGCTGGAGAGTAGTTGATCAGAGCGAATTCTTGGTTAGGACTATATAAATCTGACGAAAAGATTCACTCGTGTTGGGGTATAAGTCAAATATAATAACTTCCTTCCCTGTGGCATTCGGGACTGCATACCAACAAGGATCACTCACGCATGATCCTTCGACGAAAGGGACACTAAAAATATGAATACATAAACTCGTGAGTATTCGAGGGGAGGCAGGACGGACGCGGAGAAGTCAGACGTACTCTTTTATTACTCCACTGAAGCCTTCGAACAAGAAGTCTTCGATGTGTGTATTGTTTACCGAGGAGGAATTCGGCTTTGGGCCATCCTTGTCGTGGGTTGAGGTATGGTATGAGAGGGATTATACATAGTAGGTAGAGGTGAAATTGAAACGTACTTCTTGATCCCAGTAACTGTCGTGATATGAATGCGATGTCATAAGATTCCGTGATAGATTGAGCAGCTGGTCCGCTTTTGACTTACTTTTGCGTCACATAAATCTAGCGAGGTACATATATCAGCCAGTCATTAAGAAGCTTTAGCAATGAAGGCAAGTAGATGGAAACGTACAGGGAACGGTACATCGATAAACTCGATGTTTCTCCAGGTAACACTACCGATCATTTACACGTTTTAGTTTTTACCGGTAATCGGAGTCAACAGTTGAGAGAAGAACTCACTTTCGCGCGAACCCATTACCACCAGTCCAACTCTTGAAGCGGGCAGCGTAAAGGCTGTTGTTCTATGTATGTATGTGAAATGAAGTCAATGATTGCCAGATCATCATAATCATAACGCGTAGCTTTCAGGTACGGGCATACTGACCATCACAACGTTCTCAATCCTTAGCAGAATAGAAAATCACATCAATCAGTTCAACCAATTTCAACTGCAACTGAGGGGATTTGGCGCGTACTCACAAAACGTTCTCAACATCAGCGACAGAGCCTCCTTCACCTAACGAACCAATCGAGAGGCCATGCCCGTTTGCGCAATATGAATTTCTGAAAATGACGTGTATCAGCAGTGTTCCTGACACTATTTCGCATATACATATGCATACACAGCTGAATCGAGCTGGTTAGCGAAACGTACCTGAAGTGAATGTTTTTCGCGCCATTTCCGACGGTGATACAGTCATCGCCATTCTCGACGCGGTTGTTTTCAAAGAGCATATCGGAACCTCCTGCAGAGAAGCCTAATGGGGATGAGGAAATGGTAAATAGATGCTAGACGATTGGGGTATCGTGGATAAACATAACATGACACCTGCTTACCATCGCTATGGAAAGTACAGGTGAGTAAGGCTGAGACAGTGTCAAGAATCTTAATAACCTACGTGTTGAACGGGAATGACTAGACGTGTACATGTAATTGAGTGGGATCCTGATGGGGAAGCATACGCTTACTGATGTATCTGAGACAGCGATGATTGTATTATTGAATACATGCAAGTTCTGTGAACCACTTGTAGCAAAATTCCATCCAATGGGCTACAGAGGGTAACGATTATGGATGGATCAGCGCAAGTTAGCGGGCATAGGAGACACACTAACCTTCCAAATTTTCATGTTTTTGATGACACCATTGGTAATCTTGCTGAAAGCCCAACCATGAGGTCGATTTGTTTGTTCTTCTGCATCCCACCACTGTTAAAGACGTCATTGCGTTAGAGAAGAGCTTCCGAGAAGAAGCAGGGACGAACAGCTTGTCCATGTGCATCTACCCAGCCCCATTCAGGGTCCAAGGATCCACTAAGAGTGACGTTGTTGCCTCCATTGAAAGAAAACCTGAAAGTCAGTAGGTGAGTGAAGCGAGTGAATTGGAAGCGCTTGTGGGGTCTTGCCAGGCGCCCGAAAAGTTCTTCAGACAGTGGTAAGGGTAGCTTCAAACATGAAGATGATACACTCACTGAAGCACCAACGAGGGCTGGATTTTGAAGGTAAAGTCAGTGTTCATAGAAGGTATGAAGACATAACACAAAAAGACTTACCCTGAACAGTTGCAATATCACTAGGACATGTCAAATTCCCTTCAATTCGAACCTCTACATTCGTCAAGACCGGAAAAACGACTGGCGTGAAGATATTATACGTGGTCCCTCTCTCAAACAAAATAGTCGAGTTCGAGCTGTAGTTGGCCAACCCGGCAGTCAACGCAGGCGTGTCGTCTTCGTCTGCTAGATGAGGAACGACGAACGTCGTCCACGCCCAGATAGGCAGTACGCGTAAGACAAGAACAGCAAAGAGAAGATATTCACGAATCATCTCTGCGACGCGTCAGGATGGGGTCAGCGCCGCCTCACCTGGTTTTAAACATGAAGAGCCGAAATTTCTGCGAAATACAGTACCAGGTGACACGTATAAAGCAGTTAGCAAATGAAATTGGACGGTCCGCCGGCCCCAGAGACGGCGAAGCTCGTTGATCACCTCGCATCGTAGTCTATCATTATGCTTTGCCCAGCTTTGCCATAGACGCAGCGCGAGACTGGGTTTCCAAGAACTTTGCCGATGGATACAGGGTTCCCAAAAATATCGTTGGTTTGGATCAAATTTTATATCGACCTATTTCAAAAATTCATTATCATTCAAAGGTTTTTACTGACTTTGGAAACTGGAATTCAGCGCCAATGGTAACCTCGAACTTGAGGTCGAAATGAATGGCATTTGTCACTGGCAGTGGTCAGGAGGAAGGAAGCTCGAGATTAAGCACTACATCCTTTGGCCTTATTTGTCAAAACCTTCCCGGATTACGTAACCGGCCCGGGACACGAGACATTACACATGATGTCATGACCCCTAACTCCATTCGCTTCACCTCAAAACGTGGACGGTGGATGGAAAAACACATTTGCAAGGTGTAGCAGGAATGAGGACATGTATGGGCAGTGGAGGCAAGCATAGCAATATACTATGTACATGTACGGAGAATCTCAGTATCATAGCCTTTTACACGCACGGCAAATGGCAATTTTCATCGGAATGATCAGAATCCGCCTAAACAACCCTCTAGCTGCGGCTCCTTGAAGGCATCATACTCCTTCAATCCAGGAGTATCGCGCTCGCTGCTACCATGACAGGATCTTTGTCTGCAGAAACTCTTCCTGCGTAACAGGGGCTTGGGGGTGCCGTCGAATTGATCTTTATTTGGGGAACTTGGAGGGTATGGTAGGAAGGAGAGCGCATGATTTAGCTCTGACTGAGAATGAGGGTGGGCACAGGGTGATGAATGATAGGGTGCGTGTGGGGATGAAAGTATAGATGGGGGTGAAAGTATAGAGGGTATAGGGGAGGAGAGTATCGGTGAGCCATACCCGTCCGAGTCATCCGACTCTGAACAAGACGACGAAGAGATATCGGGGATTAGAGCTGGGGTATCGCTAGCGTTGGGCACATCAAGTGGTTCTCGTTCGCAAGCCTCAAAGGCTAAAGGATGAAAGTAACTCCCCATGGGCACCCGCCGAGAAGCATGACATATACTATCCGGAGAAGTATTCATATATGTCCTGTCCCCTCGTTCCGGTAGCGCGCAGGAATTCGGTGACACGACGATGGGCGCACGATCGTAATGCGCAGACGAGTGGGTTATTTGGGTAGATGCGATGGCTGGCGTAGGGGGGAAATGGACATGGGGAGTTGGCATACTTGGGTGACACCCCGGGAACGGAAGGGCATTAGCGAAGGAAGACGACAGCCGCTTGAACTCCGGTAAAGGCTTCAAAATGGGTCGCGGAGCCATTGTGGGCGGATAAAGATCACCGGAGGGGAGCTATAATTTCAGTGAATGAAACGACTATTCACCGAACGAACGAGGGCACGTAGTACTTAGTAGAGGGGACTTGACCTGCAAGCAGCTATCTTTCTTTAAAAGATAAAGGCTAAGCGGCCTGCATTCGCGCGGTGGATACGAAAGTTATTCACGAGCACAAAGTCAGTGCTTTTCGATTGGACCGGTATTAATATAATAATAATACTCATCAGAAAGCCATATTTGTCGCAGCACAGCGCCTTGACACAAGGGAAGGAAAGACACGGCCTGATAGGTGGTTGTCATAACATGAGCCATAAGTAGCAAGCCATAGCCTGGACGTTCCCGGAGATCCGTAGGGTTTGGGTGTGTGACATATGTCATAGCTTATCGATGTGGGGCTGGTGGGGCCGTCCGGGCTTTCCCTGGCCTTCAAAAACAAATCACTTCTTTGGGAGATTCAATAGAAACTGTATTGTTACTTGTCAAAGCAACATGTATAATATGTAGAAATGAGAAATTGAGGAAAAACCCTCTGTAAGAGGGGAAAAACCTTGAACCTATTCCAGTTAAAGCTAAAACATCAAAATCTTTCACACAAAGCCAGGGTTTCAGATCAAGTAAAACATATTGCACCAAATTCGAAACACTACTACCCACAGTTCAAAAAAACGGAAGCGGAACAAGAGGGAGGCAGATTATCTACGAATTCATCAGAAAGTGAAAGAGAAGATGCTGCCTAACATTCCTCATGAGAGATCTAGAAATCCCTTTAAACCGCCGACTCCTCCGAAATCACAGCTCGAGGAGGATATGTAATAACCGAGCCACTTTCCGCCCCACCCTCTAGCGACAACACGGCTGAAAACGAAGGGAAAGCGGAGAAAGGGTCGTCCGGCGAGGGAGACATCACCAATGATCTCGGATTCTTCCTCATCGATGCGAAATTGCCGACGGTAGGAGTGTTCACGAGACCAGATTGATCGTTCATGCTGGACAGTACTCCGTCCTTCGTAGCAAAAACCATAGGTGAAAACAATCCAGGACTAGCGGGCTCGGCTTCAGTAGGCAATCCTACAGGTGATGTCATTTCCGACTCGTCCAAAGACATGGACTGCCAGAACGCCTGAGTGAGAGACTCGTCACTAGACTTTGAGTTCGTAGGGGTAATTGTCCGTTGTGGGGACTCCACTACAGGGCTAAGGAACTCCTGTGGATACGGGGAAGAAACGTGTGTTCCAACCGGGTCACGTCCACGAATAGGAAGTGGAGGAGGTACCTTTCTCTTTCCGCTGCCCTCAAGAGGGCTTCCACGCGAAACACGCGTAGGGTTCGCACCATACACCGTCTTCCTCCTCATTGGGGCTCTCCCCCCAGCCAATTCCTTCTCCTCCTCCGCATTCTCCTTATCAGCTCTAGCAAGTGGGGAGGAAGGGGCCGAAGGGTAAGGCGAACGTGGGTACATCTTTAAAGCTTTCCCGAGATCATTCACAGGGCGGATAGAGGACTGTGAAGCGATAGCCTGGAATCGGAGACCAGCACGTGTCGTAGGTTTCATCTCGATAGCACCAGGCGAGTTGGGGAAAATATCAACGTTTGCAGCGGGGCTCAAGACGATAGAAGGTGGAGTAGAATCCTTCGAAGTTGGGGTAACCTCACCGGGACTCTCCTTTGCTGAGACAAAACTGTCACTTGACGGGGAGTAAATCCGAGCACCCCATGCAGGCATTTCAAGCGGGTTGGGAGAGACGCTTATAGCGCCGCGGTCGTACGAGTTTGGTGAGTGGGTGGAGAAGGTGCATGTTAATGTTGCCGATGGAGGGAAATGGACGTGAGGAGATTTTAGTCCTGGTGACACGACCACGGTTACGCTTGCGGCGAACGGGAACGGGTTTTGTGATAAAGGTAGCGGAGGTGGGCGTTTGAGGATACCCCTGGGTGAAGAAGGAGTCCTGAGAGCCCGTGAAGGCGAAGCGACTCCCGTCCTCAGCAGGGATTTCGCAGACATGAAGTTCGTAAGGCGTCGTGAAAAAAATTAAGAGGCTGTACTTTTTAGAACGTGAAAGGTTGGTGAATCTCTTGACCAGCAAGGGACTGTAAACCAGGAGAAATTAGCACGTATAACGATGAGGGGAAGGTATAAGTCCACTTACTTCTGTCGTAAGCAACACTGAAGCCAACGAGTGAGGATCATTGGACACACTGCGCTGGTATTTAAGTATTCCGGTTAACGTTGTCATAGTAAGGGTTTATTCGGTAAACGAACACCGACACACACGAGGTGATGCCTGGATAAAGCGTTAGGTGGATCTAGCTCCGTGGACGTACAGCCATCGTTGTTGATGAGCAACCAATCATCCGTCGCTTTCAGTGGCAAATTAAACTCAGTCAAGAGACATTGTTACCTGTCGTCCAAGATACATTAGATTCAACAATACCATTCTCTGAGGTGGAGAAGTGGAGCGTACTCTTTGTATAACGCAGCTCTGGACAGTGGAAGTTCCAAAGAGCAAGTTCCTGGGCGCAAGGAACACCGAGCGCCGGCTGTGCAGCGTTTCTGTGTATCATGATCATGTGACGCTTAATGCAAAGCGTTTCACAGGTCTGCGACTCTGCGGGTAATTGCTGTCTTGTGTAAGCAGCAACAGACGTCGTCTCGTATCGACGGTTGGTGGAGTGATTTTCATTCAAAATTCTTTATGGTATGTCGATCATCACGAAATCGAGCAAGTACCCAGTGGCCACCGTGCACGTCAGCTTTTCTCGGATTCATGAGGTGATTATCTATCATTAATAATTATAGCACTGCTGCAAGGAAGATGGAAGCAAGTACGATGTCAGCATGGGCTGACTGATTACTCTTTCATGTTTGACAAGCACCGGTAGTGTGCCGCAGCGTGGTAAGTATCAGTCTGACCTCCACTAGCGTCGGAAGCATGGCTAAAGGGTACAAGCCAAGCTCAACTTGCACGAGTACGCGTGGCAGAACGGAAGTCTGGCGGAAGATTTACTTCACTAAACGGTAAAGCCAACCCAGGCAAGGCCGCAAAGGCCACCGAATAAATCCCTCATCAGTATGATGATCTGGGGTTGTCCAGGACCCCTGAAAGCCCACCTATATCCCAGGACCCGGTGCGGATACGCACCGGGGGGAAACTTTTTAGTCCCTGGACCGAAATCGGATAAAAACAGCCACTTTTTGGCACAATGTCCGGTGTCTTTTTCTGGATAACACATAGATGTCGGGGGGTGGCCTGACCCCATTCGGATAAAATAAGCACTGATATCAGTAGCACCAGGCGGCACCCGGTGGCACTGTGCGCATGGGCGGGCATCATCGGGATGACCAAACATTTCCAATACCTTATCGTATGCAATGTACTGTAGCGACTAAAATTTCATTGCCTCTTGTCTCCCCAGCACTTGCTCATCATGAAGAGTACTGAATCTGTTGTTGACGTTGACCTTACTTCACCACCTGTCTTTGACAAGGATGTATGGATTCGCAACAGCCGAATATATCCCTCCAATCCCACTGAAGTGCCAAATGAACTTCACAACTATATTACAGACCAGCTCACCATACCCGATGAAGTCACTTCCGAGTTCTTTCCCTCCAAACAGTTGACGGTCGAAGCCTTCTTGAACATTGTCCTACCGAACTCAATTCCCGCTATCACATTCCCAGTTGTCGAGAACTATATGAGTCAGCGTCTTCCCAATGAGAACTCAGTCTCATGTCTCAAAGATCGTGTTACTCCACCAAAGCTACTGGTTGAGAAGCTCAAGAAGGCTATACGACAAGGCATCCTTGACGGAGTGAACTCTATCACTGATCCACTCTATTCTGGCACTTATTTTCCACTTTGGACTCTGACGATATGGGATGAATTGCATTCTGTTTTGAGTATCCAATCAGACTGGAGGAGGAGCCTCGAATGGTTAAATTACCATGCTAAACCTACTGCATCTCTACCTCTAGTCATGGAGGTGAAATCCAGACTCCTTGCCATGCCATGGCATGATCCAGTGACAGTATTCGGAGCAGCTACTGGTACTATTACTGCCGAGCTCACTCGCCTCGTATCGAACTCGAAGATTTCAGGTACATTGATCGATATGATGTTCAATCAACTGTCAGAACGTGTTGAGGGAGATGAAAAGCTGGATTCGAAGGTTATTGTTGTAGACCGTGTCTTCATGCATGAAATCAACAAGTTGTCGAGACAAAAAGAGAAAAAGCTCACGAAGTACTTGCAACGGCTGGAGACTCGCATTGGGAATGGGAATATCCAGTGTTTTTTCCCAGTTTTTCATGCCGAGATTGAGCACTGGCTCACATATATGATTGATTTTGGAACGAGGGAGATTACCTATGGTAAGATATTAATTATAAAGAAACCCTCAAACATGTGAGCTCACTGTTATCAATAGGTGACTCGCTTTCACATATGGATGTTCAAAAGCCAAAGCGCATCACAAAGACACTTCAGCAATGGCTTAAACTTCGCTTCAATGGTCCATTTGTTGAGCGAGAAGATGGTCTTGGCCACGGTGTTCAGTATAACGATATCGTATGTGGAATGGTTGCAGCAAATACAGCCGCACATGGTGCTCTGGGTGATCCTCTATGGACTGTGTCTCGAGAAGTGTGGGATCGTTGTAACTGGTTCAATATCATCAGTAAAGCACATCTCGAAGGAGTATGTATTCACATGCCTTCAGAATGTTTCCATGAGTTAACCATATACCTTCAGTCTTCCTTGTCGATAACTTCAAGTCGGGATGAAATTCAGTGCAAATCTGCCTTGCCAGCCAATCCAACTCGAGATCTTCAGGAATGTCAAGCAGGGCCAGAGAGGGTTGCTGACTCGGAGCAGTGCAGCAATCAGGCTGCTAGGGTCCAGCGGCAGGAAACTGCTGTCAATGAACTGTTGAAGCGGGAGGCTGATGAAGTCAATCATGCTGGTCAAGAGAAAAAGAGAGCTCGTCACACATCACCGAATAAGGATGATAATGTGACGACTTTTGAATCTCTTGATCCTGCCTACGAGTCTGACACTTTGAGTGTCAATTCATCTTCCACTGCAGAGGCAGAGAATAACGATGCCGATGATAATGATGATTGTCTATTCCTTGCTCGTATCCGTCAGGATGGTGGTCAGTCAAGGTCTGCTATCTGGGCACGTACCCAACGTCTCAAATATCTTGAAAACCCTGCAACTATCAACAATCCTGCAAGAATGAGCCGATTTCGTGAAAGGCTTGAGAAGCTTGACCGGAAGATGGAGATCATTGACACTATGCATGTGCGACATGTACCATGCAGGAAGAAGTTCAAGATGAAGGAGCCCTACAATATGGGAAACTACAAGTCTCACCTGCCTAAATGTCCTGGAGAAAAGAGTAAAGCGATGACAGGTGCTGGAATGTTCTCATTGAACACACTTTGGGCGAACTCTCCTTCCACTTCTACCCATTCCGAGTCTGATAGCTCAGGTGTACCACAGTCACGTCCTTGTCAGGGCATTGGCACGGAGATGAGCCCACTCATTGACATGTACATTGAACAAACTGGAGCTGATGGAGGTGGAGCTCGTAGTATCACTCGCATTTCATACCAGGTCTATCAGAAACCTTTTCACAGGCTTTCAAAATTTCGCCAGAATCAAGTCAAACTACTTCAGCGAAATGAGAGGAGATGGATTATTGACCGGGTAGCTGGGCGAGTTTTCTCCACTGATTGTGCTAAGACCCTCACCATCACTGTTGAGACTCCTGCCAGTGAGGCAGTCCCCATCACCTGTGTGCATTGCCTACGAGTATTCAGGCTCAAGTGCTTCAAGAAAATCATTTCCATACCTCAGCCATCGGATTCAAACTACAAGTATCTGAATGCAGAGTATCGCAACAAGTCGGCTGCATCATTATATGCTTGTAGCATCGGTCTCAAAGAACTCATTGAAGTAAAGGTGGGCAGTAGTCCAATCATCCTCGCCATGCACATTTCATTTTCTAATCCGAACTTCTTACTAGGATCCCCACAAAACACCCTGTATCCGCTATGCACTTGGAGTCATTTCTGGGAAGTATGCAGGCAATAGGTCAGAAGAGTTCTTTGGCTCATTGATCCAGGCAATTGTCATCAAACGAGACAAAGCTGAGCGTGGTGTTGGCCTCCAAGGGTTCAAGTATGCTCCTGATCTCCTCGAGTTTGCCCATATTGTGCAAATGCACAGTACTTCAGCATATAAATTTTTGAGAGGGTATCTTCCACTTCCAACAACGCAAACTCTACAGTATGTTGGTTACTAAGACTTGGCATAAATATGTTCTTAACCTTTGTTTAGGATTCAACAAGCAAAGCTACCTTCATTTCCCATTGGGATTCAGGAGCAGACCTTCATTAATGCTCGCGAACGCCTTGACATGTTGGGCTACAAAGGTCCTGTAGCAATAGCATGTGACAATACGAAGCTCTCTGAGAGTTATCAGCCTTACTATGATAAAGCTCGAAATTCGTTTTGTATCCTTGGTGCTGTTGGGGAGCCGCTTCTCATATCCAGCCCCGATGAATTTGAGGAAATCATGAAGACAAAAGGACTTGAGAAAGCAACTAAGGTAATATCCTATATGCACTCTATGCCACTTTCTTCAATGTTGATATATGCTCTATCCTAGTTATGACTTTTCGTTCTTTCAATTCCCATCCCACACGTTCCCGCATTGCCACTCGCAGCACTTGCAATCCCAAACAACCTTAATGCAACACAGCTCTTCGAGTATACATGGCAAATTATTCAAGGATTGCTTCATCATGGCATACTGGTGCGGACATATGCATGTGATGGCACACAAACCGAGCAGAATGTGCAGGCTATCCTTGAGAGCAAAGCCACCCACATCAAGGGCATCCGTATAAAGCATCCTCATGAAGACTGTGAGGACATCGCAGTCAAAATCCACTTTTTTGGCAATCATCCAATTGCAAACATGCAAGATGCAAAGCATGGTGCAAAGACTATGCATAACAACATAACCACTGGAGCCAAAATCATCACATTCCCCAATCACACTGTCATGTACTGCCAGCTCTATCATATCGCTTTCTCGGATGGGCCTCTCTTTCATCGCGATGTTGTGAAGGCTGACCGGCAGGATGACAATGCTGCCACGCGTCTGTTCTCAGGACATACGCTGAAATGGATTGTGAAAAATTATTCAGATGAGTTAGGACTTGCAGTCTATCTCTTTGTGTTTGGCGAGCTCGTTGACGCTTACCAAAATCGTCATATTGATATAGCTACTCAAGTTCAAATGGTGCTTCGTACTCATTTCTTCATGGAGCTCTGGTCAAAGTTTCTGGATAAAGCTGGCTATGCAAAATCAAAGCATTTTTTGTCTCGAGAGGCTGTAGATATTGTTCGCATCCTCGTTCACAGCTTTCTCGAGGCCATGTACATATATTGGGACCACCTACCCCAAAGGGCTCCTTTCATTCCCTGGCTTCTTCTCACTGAGACATGCGAGCAAATATTCGGGATCTGTCGACAGCTTATAGCTGACTTCACAATGCTCGACTTCCAGCATATGGTCCCAAAACTTTTTATTGCACTACGAGAAGCTATGTTTTCGAATCAATTCTCTGACGGCAAAGCTCATGCAAGTGGCTATAACCACACCTGTACAGATGCTCGAGGGTTCAATATCGCTGCCCTAAGCACATTTCCATCCGACTCGGAAATCAACGATACACTCTCTCCAGCCGCCTACAGTGAAGCCGAAAATCTCATGTCGCTGTTGGGGGTCATGGTGGAGCAGCTGGCTGGTGCTCGAGATGATAACGAGAGCAGCTTTCCTAGTATCAGGTCTTGGTACCCTGAAAGTGCCGAGGAGGCAGTCAAAATCAGTGAAGCTTTCGCTGAGGACTCGGAGGATGAGACTGACTCAGAAGCAGAGTCAGATGATGAACATATTCCTAGCATGCAATCTGCACTTGACACATTGGAGAGCTTGGAACCTGACACAGTGCAAGATGAAGAGCGGCTGAAAGCGCTTCGCTATGCCAGCGTTGCCTTGAGTGTTGACACTCAGACTCTGATGTAGGAGATTCATTAACATACCTTTGCCGTAACTAATCTTAAACTTGCAGTAATGCCCTACCCGAACCCGATGAAGAAGGGATTGTTGAGGCATTAGCCCATGATGCTGAGACCATCGGAAACGCTTTAGCGGATTTGCTGAAAGTACCGGATGTCGTAGTTAATGAAAGGACGTCAAATCCTTTCAACGAAACTTTTGGTGCAGACCTGCATGAATTGGTCAACCTCCGGTTTGCTCATCATACTAAGCAAGCGGATTCAGGTGTGCGTACCTCAGCAGATAGGAAGGAGGAGCTGGCAGAGCTGAAGGAGCAACAGAAGAAGGATCAGACGGAAGAGCCTGGAAAGAAGCTCAGCGAAAAGCAACGGATTCTCCAAGAGTTCAGCTGAATTGTGAAAGCCCAACAAGATCGCGGGCCAACCACTGGACTCGAGCGTGCCGTTCGTTGGATGAACACATTTTCCGCTGCTGCCGGTAACTCTGCTAATGCAGAAACAGTCGCCGCTTCTGAGCATAAAAAAGTACGTATATTTTTAAGCCTGAATTTACTCACTGAAATTGAACTATGTGTAGGCCTTGACTCACCACAGAACTATTATGTCGAAGGCCAAGCTTCCTGCATATACAGAGAATGCTTCGGTCTCAACGATAGCTCCTCTACGTGTTTGCGACGACAATGGATGTGGGTATGGTATTGTTGTGCTGGATGAAAAGGAGATCGCGATTTGTAAAGGTTCGTCAACCCAAATTACATATGGCTTACGCATTCATTAAAGCCCTTCTAGTTCTTGCAATTTATTCTAAAGGTGGAGGAAAGAACGGGCGCCATGCATCCATGGAAAGTGTTGAAACAATAACATCGGTCTCTTACCTGGCTGTTCAACTCTTTGAACACTTCCATGGCTGCCAACAGTTCCGCGCAATACCTCAAACTTTTTCCTTCTTGCAGGCAAAGCAGTTTGCACTGCTGACCTCAGCTAACTTCCTTACTGTCCTCCACTCAGCTCCGGTCACTTTGACGAACAACCTCATCAAGATTTCGTCAGTTGACTTGGCCAGAGTGCGTGAACTGAGGGGGATTTCATTGAAAGTGATTCTAGCGGCAGTAAAGCAGCTGAAGGGGTGAAAGAAAGACGCGGGAGACGACGCAGAGGAAGAGAATTTATAATTTCGTAACTAGTACATAATTTTTGAGTACCCTACTATGCCTGGGGGTATTGTGCGGATAAAAACAGGCCTTCTTCGAGGCCTGGGGTAATATACGGATATCGATTTCCTTTTTTGGATCCGGATAACAGAGGGCATTTYGGGGACCACGGATTTCAGTGGGCTTTCAGGGGTCCTGYYGTSCTGCKAAGTTCCTGTGCTTTCTCTTTTGTGTTGTATTCTATTCTGCTTTATGTGTTGTATATAATATATGTATATGTTTGCATTTTGTCGAAGGACTTCTATGTCTTGATATTGGGTGTTTCCGCTCCGTCTCTCCCCCTTTTTTCCCTCTGTATATTGGTATGTTTTTCTGTAATCTCGTGTTCCCTTTCTGTTCATTGGTACACATATACTGACTAACTATCCTATTTAGCTTGCATCCATCATCATCTTGCTCAACTTAGCACTCGCTGCTCCTTCCATCTCCTCCTCAT